>CM047810.1:46147709-46325286 GCA_026214975.1 Gentiana macrophylla | reverse complement strand
TTTGTTTTTCGAGGTGGTGAAGTTGAATCTTGCGCTTTCTCTATTTCCTCAGGCGTTCTGGTTCTAAGAGTATAATCCCTGCTCCACAACCATTTCGGCTCACGGCTCCGTCGACATACATCTGCCAGCAATGACTCGGCCGTTTCGGTGTAGCCACGGCCGGGGTGTTTGCTTTGTCGACGATCAGCGAACTAGGCTGCCCGGCTGGATGTTCCTCATTGAAGCTTGTTTCGACTATAAAGTCGGCCAGAGACTGCGCTTTTATCGCTTTCCTAGGTTGATATTTGATATCAAATTCGGTCAATTCGAGAGATCGGCTTGTGCGATGTGATTTGCCTCGGGAGGTGCATTTATGAGTACTATGATCGTGTGTGATGAAAAATAGGCCTTTAATTTTCAGAGCGGCAACAACGAGCAAGTAAGCTAACTTTTACGCATTAAAATAGCAACTCTCAATTGGACCGAGAGCCTTTGAAACATAGAAAATGGGTTTTTGGAGGGTGCCGTCCTCCTTAACAAGGCAGCGGCTCTGACCCGATGCGAGGCCGCCAAATAGAAGCTATGATTCGTCTCTATCTTCAGGCTAACCAAGAGGTGGGGCATCCAAGTATTTCTTGATTCCTCAAGCGATTTGGAACACTTTTCATCCCACCCAAACTTCTTGTTTCCTTCAAGACTTTGAAAAGAGGTAGGCATCTGTCTGCAGATTTTGAAATGAATCGACCCCGAGCAATAATTCTTCCGTTCAACCTTTGCGGCTCCTTGTGATTTTGGATTCACTCATTTTAACTAGGGCTGGATCTTTTCTGGATTTGATTCTATTCCTACAAGTGACCATGAAGCCCAAGAATTTTCCGACTTGAACTCGAAGGTGCATTTCTTTGGGTTAAGCTTCATTGAGTGTTTTTGGCGTTGTTAAACATATCTTGCAAATCTTTCAGGTGGCCGTCTCTGAGTGGATTTGTGACCATGTCATCAATGTGCGCTTCAATGTTCCTCACTATCGACCTCCAAAGACCTTATTGACCATTCTTTGGTAGGTCGACCCGACATTCTTTAATCGAGCGGCATCATCGATAATAGTACATGCCCTTGTGTATTTGAAGGTTGTCATTTCCTTTTCTTCACTTGCCATCCTAACTGATGGTAGCCGGAATCTGCATCAAGAAGCTCAACCTTTGAAAACCTGCAATCACATCTACCATAGCATTGATTCGAGGTATCTCGTGACGGGTCCTTAGGGCAAGCTTTGTTTAAATCGGTGAAATCGGCGCTGCGCTCCATTTCCCATTCTGTTTCTTCACCATCACGACATTTGCCAACCAGGTGGGGTATTGCAACTCTTTGATGATCCCTGCCTGGGTCAGTTTTCCCACCTCCACCTTTATGGCGTCCTCTTTTACTTTCAAAAAGTGTCGTGCCCCTTGTTGGATCGGCTTGAAATTCGGGTCGACATTCAAGTAGTGCATCGCAATATCAGGTTCGACCCCTTTCATGTCTGTGACGACCCACGCGAAAGCGCCAAGATTGGCCTTCAGCAGTTTTATCATATCCTCTTTTTCCCTACTGTCCAACTGGTTTCCTATTTTATTTTTTGGTCAGAGTGTTTCTCATTGATGACCACTTCCAAGAGTTCATCCTGGGCCGAAAAGTCAGGCTCGTCTCTCACTTGGAGGGTGTCGCAGATGACTTCCCCTTTCTTGGTGCCTGGATCCTGAACAGGTTGGACCGTTGCCTTCATCATTTCTATTTCCTTTTCGACAACCGCATCAACCCGTGCCTTTCTAGAGGATGCTTTCGGCACCTTGATCTGTGGCCGCTTATACTTCCCCCTCTGTGGGTAATCTTCCCTGTTTTTAGCGACATGATCGGGGAGCAGTTTGTGGCACGAAACTATCATTACGATTCCCTTTGTCGGAGTAAAATTTGGCCCTCTGGTAGGGCATCAAAACCACCATTTGGAATTTCCTTTGTCTTTGGGATTCCTAGGATTGCCGTGTAATGAGAGTGTAGATCACGACTAGAAGCCTATACATTCTTTTCTGTATGGTGGATCCCTATTTCGACTTCCAAATCGATGATTCTCATTACCTTCACCTTATCGTTCGAGAAACCTTCCAATGTACCCATGTATGACCTTAGCTTGGAGGCTCCGATTTTCAGTGCTTTCAGAGTGTCCAGATAGATGATGTCTCTGGCGGCCCCAGTATCCACCAGCACGCGATTAACCCCGGTATCATTGATACCTATCTGTACGGTCATCGGCAATTCCATTACCCCTGTTGGCCAAGCGAGATCGCTTTTAGCGAATGAGATCGCTTGCTCTTCCGGATCCAGGAAAATTGGTTTCTCCCTTTCTTGGAGGATGATTGAATTGATCTGATTTTTCAATTGATGGTTGCTGGGGAATTCCTCAATGATCACTTTTATCTCATTGGCATATCTGCGAGGAGCCCGTTCGCTCTTATCTCTCTGCCTTTCTTCTTGTATTTATCCAGCTCACCGTTTTGATCATCTTGTCGACGATTCTCTGCAGGGTGATGCACTCGTCCATGAACCATGGTCCTCATGGAAATCATATTATTTAGTCTCGTCCCGCATCTTGGGGTCGGATTCAGTGGTCTGGGCTTCTCTATCCGGTCCCGGATCTCGTACAAGATTTCGGAAAGATGGGCGTTTATAAGAATGTAGTCGGATTCATCGAATTTGTATGTCTTTCTGACCTTTCTTTCCCCTTTTGATTTTGCGCGGTCATCCCTCCGCTCTTCTTTTCTTTCATCTTTGCGCTCCTCCTTGCGGGATTGTGACTCGGATCGTGATCGACCCTTCCCGGAAGGTGAGGCCGAATATTCTTTCCTTATTGAACATGTCACGAAGGTTGGTCAGAGGGTGAATGGAAAAGTGTACCTTCATCGAGCCCTTAGTGATCCCTCTTACGAAACCCCTTATGACCTCAATCTCAGGGAGATTCTTGGTTTGATCATAGACCCGCATGAAGCGATCGTAGTAGCTCTTGCAAGACTCATCTTCTCTTTGTGAATCTCATCTACAGATCATCGAGGGTTTTCTTTGGTCTTTTGGCCGTCTCAAATTCTTTCAGAAATTTAGCTTTCAGCTCTTCCCAACCAGTGGATCCACGGGAAGTCCGCAAAGCCACGCGGCGACCCTATCTTGCATGCTTTCAGCGGATGCCACGCCTTAAGGCGTCTGTTGGTGGTAGCCGAGGAGTGTTCGGCTTTGAAAGGGCGATGTCCATTCAAATGGGCAAGTAGGTCCTTTGTAATAAACATCTTGTGAATATTGTAATCCTCACGGATGGCAGCAAGTTTAGGATCTCGTCGGCCAAAGCATCTATTCCTTGATTCAACTCGGGCTTGTTTCCTTGTTTTTTCTCCTTAGCTCTGAGAGTTCCCGTTCCACCTTTTCGAGCCGATCATCTTTGAAGGTCTCCTTATTTTTGGCAGGCGGGCTTTTCTTAATGATGTCTTACGAGTCCGTATAGTATATTGACTCGTCATCTGGTCGGCCCGCTTTTGGTTGATGATGTGTCGGGCATCAAGGTACATCCCTGCGCCGTGCCATGGAATTAAATTTCTTTCGGAAGGTGTGGCCCCGACCTTTGGGGTAAATTCCTTTTCCGCCATGTTCCAGGCGATTCAAGGCCGACCTTCTGTCTGTGCTTTTCTCAGGATTATGTTTGGTTCCATTCCCAGATGAAAATTCACTTCCCTCGATCTCAATCCTTGTGTGACCGCGAGGTGAGGCGGCTTTGGTTCTTTAGAGAGCCGCGACATCTGATGCGGTATACCGGGAAGTGCGTCATCGATCTCCATCAAAAGCGCGATCGCATGCGGCCAGCCTGAGGTTGGCCTCGTACATTCTCTTAACGTATTCGGCGTAGGCTATTGCAGCTTTGGCCCTAGCATCGGAAGCTTTGGGTCGAGATCCTCCCTCACACTTGTTGTTCTTTCTAGGATTCCTCTATGTCTTTCCTGATGTTTGGAGGTTTCCGCGGCTGCCTTACCCGTTCATGACCGGAGCCTGAGTGTCCTGAGACCGCGGTATGCTCTTTAGATTGAGCCATCCTTTGGTTAATGATGTTTTAGCATCGGCCGTGAGCTTCGCTCCGTTGCTGGCTGTGAGTTATCCTTTTATACGGTGGGGAGATCTGCGTGCTCTCAAGTTTCCTCGGTGGGGTGGATCGTGCGTGGTCCCCCTTGCTTGGGGTTGGTGGTACCAAAGGTTTCTCCTTGTTTCTGCCGTGTGTCCCGGACTTTGGCCTTGGCTTGTTGGTGCTAAAGACAAATAAGTACTATGATTCCTCTGCGGTTTACGACAACCAACAACCTTGCACGATCGATTATCCGGCGGCGTGGCGGAAAATCGCCAAAAATGACTTCTACGGCGGAGTTACTATCGGTTCCGGCGTCACGGACGACGCGTTTTCCGGAACAAATTGTGATTTCTCAAGCGGGAGTTTGAAACACCAATCTAAGCCGAGAGTCTAAGCGTGGTCTGGACTTCCGATATCTGGCTGCTAACCCGAGAATACCAAGGTAGAAAAATCACTTGTTGACAACGGCTAAAAGCAGTGGAAGTGGCTCGAGAATGCGATATTGCTACCAAAGTTCCATTCTTAACGTGAAATGTTTTGTGAACCGACTTTCAAGAATAAACTTAACAAGATCACGTGTCCTTCTTTTTCGCTCATGATGCAAAGTCTAAGCGAGAACAATGCGTAAAAGGGTTTCGGTGGGAAACTTATATTGCCAACTCCGACGGGGTCCGCACAAAGCCACGAGTGGTGATTATTGACGCAAACTTGTGATTTCATGCGAGAGGCGGCGGAGGTTACCTTGTGTGGAAAGTGGTGAGGTCTTGTCACGAATGATCAGCGTATGGATCCGATGAATGAAAGATCCTTATCGTGAGAACTTCATGAAGCGATCTGGAAGATGATGATTTCTCTCGCGCGCCGCCATGAAACTAAGATTCGTGAGCCATACACGGGAATTTGGATCAAGCGCTCGCTTTCCCGATACGGAGCCAAGCGGTAACGTCTAAATTACCTCGGGTTATTCGGTGGTTGTTTGTGGAGGCTATCCAGATGTGAATAGTATGTGATCGTGGTGGTGGGCGGTGGTCGGTGTGCTCGATGATGAAAGTGATGAAGATGCAAATACTTGATGAGTTGAGTAGAGAATTTGGCGAGTATTGCCTTCTTTTATAAAATTAGCCTCTTTTTTAGATTACATTTGGAGCCCTATTTATAGGGTAACTAACCCGACTAAGTTTGACATATTTACAATTAAGGACATAAATACGACCATTCGGCGGTGGCCAAGCGGACCGTGTACATGGCGGTGGCGGCTCGGTCTCTTGGGCTTACACTTTGCATCCTTAGTCATTAGTCGTGTCGTCGGCTTGTTTTCTCCATTTAACCTGGGTGGGTGAAGAGCCTCTCACGGACCCATCACCAGTTTTCCTTGGCGCTGTCATTATCTCGAGGGTCGTTCCTTTGGCCCGTACTCGCCGATCCTCGGAGGAGCTCTCCGGGTCGCCGAGCGGGTTTGCGGCTGCATCGCGGTGCCGACCTATCACTATGTGATGGTTGTGTTATTTTCCTTAGGACCGGAGTCTACATGACATCACGGTGTGGATTGTCATGCTTTGACACTATTGAGGTTTCCACTTAACCATGGGGCGATCATGTGATAGTGATTGGGTGTGATCTTGAAGCATGCGGTGTATACATGTTAGGTAAATGCAGGAATCGCGTACCACTAATAGTAGGGGTGAATATCCGAAAGGGCCTTCTTATAAGGAATGTTTTACTCTCGTGAATCTTTGCAAAGTGGAAGTAAAGAGTTACTTTGAGAGAGCATGATATCAAATTATAAGATCGGTCGTCAATGCTTGACACTCGCCGTGCGACCGTATGTATATTATTCTGAGAGATAGGATTGTAAGTTAATTACATGCTAACCGAGCACATGAAAGGTAGTACTCATTACGTATTGAATCTTCCGATGATTGGGGGTCATGGACGTCTTGCTAGACACTATCCATGATTATTAGATGTGAAGGGCATTTTCGTAATTGCGCCTTATGTCTACGGCCAACATATTCGGAAGCCTATTGGATCACACACATATGAACATCGAGTCGGATTAAAATGTGGTTATAGTTGATAACCAAATAAGGAAAGTTTTATCTCAATACTATAACGGTTATAATAGTAAATTAATATGGTGCTATTTATTTATTTATTATGAATAAATATAATACAAGATATTAATTATGTTGATTAATTAAAATACATATATATGTTATATATTTGGCCAAAATTTGTGTGTATTGACACACGTGAATTTAGCTATAATGTGGCCCAAGTTTTGTGTATTTGGATGCATTTGAATTATGCAATTTAATTAATAAGATTACCATAATATTAATATTGGATATTAATTGATTTTGGAAAAATAGATTTATGGTAATAAGATAAAGATAGTCAATAGTAGATATTGACAATATCTTGGAAATATTTAATATAAGATAATAAATTAAATGAGATAAATCAATCTAAGGGATTTTCCTTATTTTATTAGGAAAAAAGGTTTTTCTCTCATCAATCTACTAGAAGCTAATCCCAATCAGTTGGGAGATGATTAGGCGCCCACTATTCCTATTTAAGGAGGCTTGGCTAGATCTTTTGTAAACCATAATTCAAGAGCTAATTGTTCTTATGAAATATAAGAGAGCTTCTTAGAGAGAAAAATTTTAGAGAGAAAAAGTCGACCTAGCAGTCCAGTTTTTCTAGTAGCAATCCTTGGCGGGATTCCGGCGAGATACTCGTGTGGATTACTGATAGAGGCCGGACGTTTGGACGGCTCGCGTACATCTACTCCTACCGGACGGTCAAAGTGTCGATCTTTTAGATCAACCAAGGTAATATTATTGTCCCCTCCCTTACATGTTTATTGTTTAAATGAAGACGTTCCTTGATCGGGAAATCAAATTTTAAATTCCGCTGTTGTTGGTCCCTTGGAAAGGCTAACACAAGTTTAGAGGGGGTGAATAAACTTCTCCCTAAAGCTGGATTTAAAACAAATTAAGGTTACATTAAACTTGTGTGGAGTTAAGCTAACTAAAGTGAGTTTAAGTCAAGCGACTTAAGCTTAAAGCGAGTCAACGGCGTAGATTAAGTTCTAGCCTTTTTCTTGATCTTGTTATTCTCTGTAAAAGCTGAGTGTAGTGAACTGAATTCTGTGAATGTCAGTTTGTGAACTGTGAGGTGTGTAACAATCAATTATCAAAATTCTGTAAATAAATAAGTAAGTGCGTAAAGTAAATAAGGAAAATATTATAGAGGTTCCAGGTGATGTAATCCTGTCAATCCTCTCTTCCCCTGTGTTGTGGAGGAAAATTCCACTAGAACTTCTTGAGGTGAACTGTTACAAAAAGTCCTAAACAATGGTCCTTGGCTAATCCCTAGCGTCACTATCTAAACAGTTGTAGAACAGGTAGAATTGATGCTCTTCAATTGCTTGAACACTGATCCTTGGAGGGTTGAATTGCCTCTTCACCAGCTACCACCACAAACACAGTCTACCGTACTGCTTGTCACAACTGTCCTTGGCGAAACCTTCCTAGTTTGCTTCACAGTCTAAAACCTTTGATGTAAAATCAAAGTTGGGCTGAGAATCAATAAATTGATTCTTGTTTGTGGTTCTTCAAAGTGTCTGATTCTTGATAAAATCTGTGTAGTTTGAACACTTGAAGAATTCTAGATATGATCTTGTTATAGCGCAAAGATGATAGCAATTCGAGTGATTAAAGCACATGTTAATTCTCTGTATTCTTTTTTTTTTGTTCTTGTTGTGAAGTCCTCTATTTATAGTGTAAGGTACAACGTTCATCTGACTTCAATTCGAATTGTATCAACGTCTCTCTTGTAACGGCTATATTTTACGGCCGTCCTCTTTGTGTCGATATTTTATCCAATAAAATCGCTTCTTCTATAACGTTCATCTGCACGATCAGTTTTTTGAATGACTGACATATAAAACTGAGTTTCCTTATCAGTTTTATATTAAGGATATTACTTGTCAGTTTCTTGACTGACTTGGAGCATTAACTGAGATTATACTCTTCTTCAAATATCAGTACTCCAGTTTTCATCTGATTATGATTGCCTTAATCAGAGTACATCATAACGAATTGTCTTCTAAGAATTCATTGTCCTTATGATTCTTAGGTCTTCATACAAGATCCATAAAGTTAGTTCAGGTCACCACAATCTTGCCTGAAGTCCAACTTTATAGTCTCGACTTAATCTTCATAACTGAGTTTGAACCCTCAGTTCTTCAATCTTCAATAACTGAGTCTGTGACCCTCAGTTCTTGATGATTCATAGATAAGCCAAGCGAGAGTCTGTGTCCTCGGTGAACTTATAATCTTGATGCATTACGGGTGTATTACGAGTCGGTTTTCCAACTTAGTGATTTCGAGTTTTCTAGATGACTTCAGCTTTTATGTTTCACGACACACACTAAGCTATTACGATTGCTTGTGCGATGAAACTTATACAAATACCGGACTCTAGTAAAACCTATACATTCGATTCTAGACATCTTTTAGCTTTTCACTATAACAGCTGGCTTCAGCACTTCATCAATGGGGTTAAGATAATACTTTGAGTAAATATGATGAATTATCATCAAAACATAAATTTTATTTCCAAAAATTTCCCCCTTTTTGATGATGCCAAAACTCTCCTTAAAAGAAAAGCTTAAAGATCAAAACAATGTAAAACTGGAAACTGGATTTCATTAGAAACAGCAAAAACTGGAATAGTTACATTTTGTTCAAAATATTGTAACTAGATACTAAGTTTTCTTCTGTGCTTTTGCAAAGGTGAATCAAATTTTCTTGCCTTGTCGTACAAACGAAAATCATCTTCAAGCTTGGAGTCTATCTTTGTAAAGGTCTTGTTGTAGTCAACTTGACTACCTTCTTTCCATCTTCTCCATTGAATTAGCTTTGGCAAGTCGATTATTTTAGGTAGTAATTTTCAAATTCTGCTACATACGCTTTCATTTGTTCGATCTTGTCTTTGATTTTGATTTATCATCAATCCTCTGATTCTTCTTATCTTTGAGCCATTTTCTACTTTGAGAATAAACCGGATAAAAAGTAGTTCAAGGATTCTTGATTGTCTGTCCTTGTATTTAGCTTTGATAGGATTGTAATCGTTGATAAACTTCATCCATAGATCCTTTGTTAGAGTGACTCTTGTCTCAAAGAGGTTGTGAATTTTGCAATGAGTTGCTCTTCACTTAGGTCTTTCCTTAAGAACTTAGGATCGATTTGTATCTTTCTAATTCTTATTCAAGTCACTTCATCTCTCCCGAGTAACTTGAGCTTTTCTTCTTGACTTCCCTTTTTGGCATCATACAAGCTGATCTACTAGGGCATGGGTTGCTTTTGATCGGTGAGATCATCGTTGAGAAGCAAGTACTTCCTCAAGTGAGTTTCTAACCCGTAGATATCTTTGATTCATATGCCGGTGAGCACTGTGCATGTGTTTCTCTATCTAGTGCGGTTGAGTCTTCAAGTTTTTGTTTGAGTAACACAATTTACGAAAGCGGAACTTGAGCTTGACTGTGGATCATCTCTAGTCATGCATGAACTAAAACATCTGTTTCTAGTTACGTAATCGAGATATCCAGAAATATTTGACAAAAGATTATTTTGTGCATCCTTGTTGCGAAGCACGATCTTCAAATTCTCATGAACTTGTGCCAATTCATCCTTTGTGAGGATGTCAGAAGGATCATAGGTATCTTCTATTGGATCCTTAATCTGAGCAACATCTTCAACAATCATCAGTTGTTGAATAGCAGTTCCATCAATTTGCTTCACGATTGTCGATTGTCTAATATCAAGCGAAAATCCTTCTTCTTGCGATCTGATTTGCGTTGTTAGAGGTTGAGGTTGAGTTTCTGTTTGCAAAAGCGTAGTGTCAATGACTTTTTCTTGATTCACCATCTTTATCATCATATTTCTTCTTTGAAGTATCTTTGGATGATGTGGTGATTCTTGTCTTTACGCTAGTTCGGTGAATCTTTTGAAGCAATTGTCAAGAAATCTTGAAATAGGAAGCAGAGCATATAGATCTCTAACTTCCAATTTCTCAAGAGTAGTTTCTCTTGATCTGTAGGTGACATCTCGAAAATCTTCGGTTTTAGCTTCATCTTCATTAACTGATGATCTTATAAGCTTCAAAAGCAGTCTTTGATTCTTGAACCGATTGATCTTTGTATATCGAGAGGTGTGGTCGGTAGTGACATTTTCTCTTATACGGCTTGGTTGTCGGTTGTTGTTGTTTTTCCCCCTCGGTTGGTGCTTTGTCTCTTGAGATTTACGGTTACAAGCATCCCGCAAGCGATCTTACGCCTCTTTGATTGATTTTAGCTTGATTCCTCGTGTTCGACTTCTCTTTGGATCACAGTTTGTTTATCGCCAGGTTGGGAAGTTGTTTCTCACGATTTCCATTGCAATGACATTTTCCTTGTTTGCTTCCTTCCTTGATTCTTTCTAAGTAGAATTGAATGATTCCACTCGATGTGTCTTCTTTAGTCGGAATCACATCGTGATTACTTGACCTTGATTTGAGCCGCTTCTTACACTATCAATTCGGCTAAATGTTGTCTCTTGGTGATTGACAATATAACTTTGCCCAATTGAATTATATGCCATCCAGCATTATATTCATGAGATGAATATTTTCTTACAACGAGATATCGATGCCTTTTGATTTCCCGATGACATGTTTGTTGAGCCATCTGCTGAGGTGTCCAAATTCTGGCTTGATTTTATCTACATGAATACCAGGTTGGATTGGTTCCGTAGAAAAGGTAAGTTGCTCAAGAAAAGCTTCTCTTTTCAATGGTAGAGTAGCCCAATCTGTTGTTGTCACAGTTGAGTTTGTGAAGCCAAAGAGTGTCCTTATGACGCTTTCATTAAGAACAATGCGATCTCCATGTACTTTGGTCATCAGAGAATCTCTTACTAAACGCATATTTTGCCAAAATTGCAAAATTCCTTCTACATCACGTTCTTCTTTGAACTTAACTTCCAGGATGTTCCTCAAGCCTGGTTGTTTCTCGATTTTGTCACATATCCAGCTTGCTAACAGAGTGTTTTGACACATAGCTTCATACATTTCAAATGTCAGTTCCTCTAACTCTGTTATTAATCTTTCTTGTTTTGATTTATCAGAAGTGGCCATATATGAGTGTGAGCGCATAAAAGTTGATTTTGAGAAGAAAGAGATTTTGAAGAGTTTGCTTGTTTTACGGAAAGGGTGAAGGTAAAGTAATCGAAAGTTGAATAAATAGGTAGGATATTACAGCGGTTGAATGGTACAACTTTTCAAATTCCATGATGGTTTTGGGT
This sequence comes from Gentiana macrophylla, assembly GCA_026214975.1. NCBI lineage: Eukaryota > Viridiplantae > Streptophyta > Magnoliopsida > Gentianales > Gentianaceae > Gentiana > Gentiana macrophylla. The sequence goes on along the minus strand of CM047810.1, from coordinate 46,313,826 downwards.
AACCGATACATGTCTTATTACGACAATCGTAGGGTGTATAAGCGAAATTCGACAAAAGAAGCTGTGGTAATTTAATGTGATATAACTTATTTATCGCTTTTATCTTGTCAACCTTTGACTTTAGTTGACTAGAATAACAAGCGAGGCGAAGATATAACTTTCGATTTTGAAGAAAATTATTCAAATCGATTCGATTGATCGATTTGAAATTGTTGATGTCAATGACTAGTACATTAAGTGGCGCACCCATCATAACAAAGATTAATCCCTTGGCGAATTTAAAGCTTAAGCGATGTCAACGGACTTTGATTATCCACTAATTGAGTTCTCGGTTTGGCAAATCTATCTTTGTCCAATGGCTTTGTAAAGATATCCATGGCCCGATCTTTAGTAGGTACATAAAGAACTGTTATATCCTTCTTCTCCGCATGATCTCTTATAAAGTGGTGTCGTAGATCTATGTGCTTTGTTCTTGAGTTTAAAAGCTGGATTATCGGTGATTGCAATTGCACTTGTGTTATCACACATTATGGGAATCATTCCTTCTTCATCCCATAATCCACTTAATTCTTTGTCTAATCCATAAAACTTGAGCACAACAACTTCCGGTGCGATGTATTCGACAATTTGTAGAAGTTGAGATAAATTTTGCTTTTGCTAAACCATGACACAAGTATATTTCCTAGTAACTCACATGTGCCTGATGTGCTTTTTCTATCCACTTTGCATCCAGCATAATCTGAGTCTGAGTAAGAGATCAGTTTGAATTCTCCTTCTTTTGAATACCAGATTCCAACTCCATCGGTGTCTTTCAGGTATTTCAAAGTCCTTTTCACAACTGTGAGATGACTTTCTTTTGGTTTTGAGTGAAATCTTGCACATACACCAACAGTGAAAGATATGTCCAGCCTACTTCTTTGTGAGATAGAGTAAGCTTCCAATCATCCTTCTATAGAGTGTTTGATCAACATCTTTGCCTTCTTTATCTTCATCTAGTCTGATGTTGGTCCCCATTGGTGTAGATATTCCAGTAGATTTTTCCATACCAAAATTTTTGATAAGTTCTCTTGTATACTTTGTCTGGGAATGAAAATTCCATCATCTAGCTGTTTAACTTGTAAACCGAGGAAGTAATTTAATTCTCCCATCATACTCATTTGGAATTTGCTTTTCATCAAGCTTGCAAATTTTCACATAATTGTTCATCTTACGATCCGAAGATGATGTCATCAACATAAATTTGAACAAGTAGTGTATTTTCACCATTCTTCATTACGAATAATGTTTTGTCGATTGTTCCTTTGATAAATCCATTATCCACGGCGAGATAGAGTTTCATACCAAGCTCTTGGTGCTTGTTTAAGTCCATATAGAGCTTTCCTTGATGCGAAGACTTTGTCGAAACTTGATCTTTGATTTCAAATCCAGGTGGTTGTTGAACATAAACTTCTTCTTCAAGAATCACATTTAGAAATGCGCATTTGACATCCATCGATAAACTTTGAACTTTTGTGTGTTTGCAAATGAAAGAAAAATAGTCGATTGCTTCTAATCTTGCAAGTGCGTAGGTTTCATCAAAGTCTATGCCTTCTGCTTGAGAGTATCCTTTAGCTACAAGTCTAGCTTTATTTCTGATGATATTCCCATCTTTATCAAGTTTGTTTCTGAAAACCCATTTGGTACCAATGATATTGACATGAATTGGTCTATCTACCAATTCTATACTTGATTTCTCTCGAATTCATTGAGTTCTTCTTGCATAGCTAATATCTGATCTGGATCTTTGAGCTTCTTCAATTTCTTAGGTTTGATTGTGATAGAAAACATGCAATCGTTGCATCGGTGATGTCTCGTTCGAGCGCCATGGTTTGAGTATCACCGATTACTTGTTCTTCTGGGTGATCTCTCATCCATTGATACGTGGGTGTTTGCATCAAAGGATCTATATCTTGTTCGACTGGTTCTTCAAGAACTGGTTCTTGAATTTCTTCATTTGGATCAGGAACATGTATTCAGGAGTAGTTTGTTGAGTAGTTGGAAACTGAGACTGATCTGGATCTGAACATTCGAAATCTGTAGTCTTCCAATGTCAGCGAGGCCGAATCGGCATGGTAGTAGCCGAGGAAGCTGGTTCTTGTCGGTCTTCAGTTGTTTGTCCTGGGAAGTTTGGTTCGTCAAATACCACATGTATTGATTCTTCATGCTTGAGTGTCCTTTTGTTTAGTACTCTAAAAGCTTTGCTGACACTTGAATATCCTAGAAAAATTCCTTCATCAGCTTTGGGCTGAAAAACATGAAGTTGATCTTTCCCGTTGTTGTGAATGAAACATTTGCTTCTAAATGCATGAAAGTAGGAAACATTTGGTTTTCTTCCATTCCAAATTTCATAAGGAGTCTTCTCATGCCTTTTGTTCATGAGAGCTCTATTTTGTGTATAACAAGCTGTGTTAACAGCTTCTGCCCAATATCTTTCAGGTAACTTAGCTTCACAGATCATTGTCCTCCCAGCTTCTTTGAGTGTTCTGTTTCTTCTTTCAGCTACACCATTCTGTTGAGGTGTTCCTGTGGCAGCCAGTTGGTGTAAGACACCATTCTCTTCACAGTATTCAATAATTACGCTGTTAAGAAATTCAGTTCCTTTATCTGATCTAATTTTCACAACTGATACTCATTTCTGATTCTGAAGTCTCTTGAGTAACTCAGTAAGTCTTTGCTTGGTTTCACTTTTCTTGGTTAAGAAAATAACCCAAGTGTATCTTGAAAAATCATCTACTACCACCAATGTGTACTTCTTTCCACTTATACTAATTGGTGTAATAAGTCCAAATAAATCCATGTGTAGCAACTCCAGATGTCTGGTTGTTGAATCTTTGAGATTTGGTCTTGAAACTTGCTTTTGTTTGCTTTCCTTGTTGACATGCATCACATAAAATTGTCATCCTTCTTGTATGATATTTACGGTAGTCCAATGACTAATTGCTTCTTAACAAGTGTGTTGATGTCATCAAAGTTAAGATAACTCAATTTCTTGTGCCATAGCCAAGCGATTTACGATTTTGTATGTACAAGCAAACAAGTTTAAACAGCGGTACATTGTCCAATCTACTACATACATATTTTATTTTCTTCTTCTGCTAGGACAACTTGATAAGGTGATTCACTTTGATGACAACGCAGAAATCTTTGTCGAAAGTAACTTTGTATCCCATATCACAGAATTGGCTGGTGCTGAGTAGATTGTAGTGTAATCCTTCTACATAAGATACATTTTTTATTGTAAGTCCATTCCTGATTAAGTTGCCATAACCTCTGGTGTATCCAGGTTTGTCTTTACTTCCAAAATTAACCTTTGGTCCTGTTTTGCAATAAAATTCTTGAGGCAGTCTTTACTCTTTGTCATGTGCCTAGAGCAACCTTTGTCAAAGTACCATATATCTGCAATAAAAATTAAACATTTTAGGTACCCAACTCGATTTGGGTCCATAAGAGTCGATTGTCGAGTACAACTCAGGAATGTATCCTTTTGGGATTCTTGGATATTGTTGCACTTGTTTTCATATATATAAGCCACACTCCCATAGTGTCTATGTTTGGGTGTGTCTTATTTATATGATCTCTCGAATCTTTTAGTGAAACCTATTTCCATGTTGTCTTCTATTATTTAAAATTTGGAATTATATCCGTCATTCATACGGGTGACCTTGAGTGCTTGAGACTTTTCTTGAGGCGAGATTAGCCTCTGCTTTGAGTCTTGGTGAAACTTGTGGTAAGTTTTCATGCGGAATGATTGTTATTATTAGTCTTATCAATAGATGCGACAAAATTCCAATCATCATCGGTGGGAAACAATCTTCCTTTCCCCTGAATGTGTGAATCTATGAATGATTGACATTCTTGGATTTACCTTGATTGTAATTTTTACGGTTCTTGACTTGATTGGTTGTTGTGGACTGGTAGTTGTTTTCCATTTCAGTTTTCTTGAGATACACACGATTTACCATTTGGTTTCCCTTTGTTGGTAAATCTGGTTGTGTTTTCTTGGAAAAGCGATTTATCTATGTGATCTTGGCTTTCTTGGTTCAACAATTTTCTTAGTTTGTGGAAGTTGCTCAGCTACAAACTTGATACCAGTTTTGGTACTTGGTTCAGTAGCTTTGCTAGTTCCATTCTTAGAAGATTGATGTGTGTCAAATCCTAAACCCGTTTTGTCTCCATACGGTTTTCACGATTTCAATCCGATATGAGAACTTGATTGAAGCGAGTGATTCGATTCTTTGCTGCTACGTCTGATGGGCGAGTGAATCTTTTCTTATCGATTCTAGTCGGTTTCAACATTTTAATTCGGACTTCAATCTTTCAACTTCAAGAGTTAGATTTTCTTTCTCAGCTTTAATAGATTCATATCCAGCTTGAATAGTTACTAGCTGATTCATCAATTCGTCAAAAGTTTCTTCTAATTCTGGATTTTTTGGATTGGAGTCGTGATCGAAGAACATGCATTTTGCATGGAAATTTGGTGAGGAATATTTAGAGTTAGATTCACATACCTCATTTGGATCTTCCATGTGTGCCATTAAAATTTGTGTCATCGATAGTCTTCGATTACCGACTTCATGTCTGATTCATCTCCAAAGCAAGGAGTGCTCTTCTACCAACTCTTCTTGGTGGAGTTTTCTTGATCGATTCTGGACATTGACCTTATAATGTCACGGCTTTTTGCGATTGAAACAGAGATATTCATCGTCTTTTCTTTTCTCAGAGTCCTCTTGATGAACCACGAGTATTTGGGTGTCCACTCTTCATTCTTGGTCTGTTCATCATTAGAGCCATTTGTTCTTCCATTTCATCCAATTCATGAAGATTGCTTGATGAGTTTTCTTGAATGTCATTTGATCTTTATTCTTGAGTCTTTGTGGTCTTTGGTTCTTCCGGAGCTTTGATTATTGCTGTTTGTACTTGTAAAATCTTCACTGAATTCATAAGCTTTCAGATCTGAGAAAATTTTGAAAGAATCCTCTATGTCAAGTCTTCTAGATTCTTCCATAGCAGTGACCTTCATCTTCCAGCACATTGGTAATGCCTTCAAGATTCTTGTGTTAATGACTTTCTTTGTGTACTCAATCTTGAGTAGATCTAGTTCATCCATGATAGCACTGAATCTTGTTTCCATTTGATCAATGGTTTCTCCAGACTTCATCTTGAAATTCTCAAACTTTTGTTTTGCAACCGAAATCTTATTTTCCTTGATTGAGTCTGTTCCTTCACAGACAAGTTGCAGTTTGTCCCACATTTCCTTGGCAGTGGTGCATTCTTTCACCTTCAGGTACATGTTGCTGTCAAGAGTTCTAAGGATAAAATCCATAGCAATATTTTTGAGATTGTTTGCTTGCGATCATCACTGGTCCATTCGGTTTTGGGCTTTGGAACTCGAATTTGTCTCTCACCATCAGTTTGCATGTGAGTGATGCGGATTAGTCCATCGGTGAGTACATCCGTCATTTCATCATGAGTAGTTTGCTAGAAAAGCTGCGTCTGACGTTTATATTCATCAAATTTGTCCATGTTGCACATAAGCATCTCATCTTGCATATTGATTGTTATCCATTGTGAGTGATAGTAGAATCAGTGGGCTGAGCTTTCAAATGAGAACAACTAGAGGAGATATGAAGCAAATGATATTTTGTTAAAGAAACTTGCTCCGATACCAATTGTTGGTCCTTGGAAAGGCTAACACAAGTTTAGAGGGGTGAATAAACTTGTCCCTAAGCTGGATTTAAAACAAATTAAGGTTCGATTAAACTTGTGTGGAGTTAAAGTGACTAAGTGAGTTTAAGTCAAAGCGACTTAAGCTTAAAACTAAGTCAACCGGCGTGGATTAAGTTCTAGCCTTTTTCTTGATCTTGTTATTCTCTGTAAAATTTGAGTGTAGTAAACTGAATTCTGATGAATGTCAGTTTGTGAACTGTGAGGTGTGTAACAATCAATTATCAAAATGATGTAAATAAATAAGTAAGTGCGTAAAGTAAATAAGGCAAATATTATAGAGGTTCCAGGTGATGTAATCCTGTCAATCATCTCTTCCCCTGTGGTGCGGAGGAAAATTCCACTAGAACTTCTTGAGGTGAACTGTTACAAAAAGTCCTATACAATAGTCCTTGGCTAATCCCACAGCGTCACTATCTAAGCAGTTGTAGAGCAGGTAGAATTGCTTTGCTCTTCAATTGCTTGAACAACGATCCTTGGAGGTTGAATTGCCTCTTCTGGCTACACCACAAACACAGTCTACCCATTGTTTGTCACATTGTCCTTGGCGAAACCTTCCTGGTTTGCTTCACAGTCTAAAACCTTTGATGTAAAATCAAAATTGGGCTGAGAATCAATAAAATCTGTGTAGCTTGAACACTTGAAGAATTCTAGATATGATCTTGTTATAGAGCAAAGATGATAGCAATTCGAGTGATTAAAGCACAGTTAATTCTCTGTATTCTTATTTTTTTTGTTCTTGTTGTGAAGTCCTCTATTTATAGTGTAAGGTCCAACGTTCATCTGACTTCAATTCGAATTGTATCAACGTCTCTCTTGTAACGGATATATTTTCTGACCGTTCTGCTGTGTCAGTATTTTATCCAATAAAATCGCTTCTTTTATAACGTTCATCTGCACGATCAGTTTTTTGAATGACTGACATATAAAACCGAGTTTCCTTATCGATTTTATCGAGAATATTACTTGTCGATTTCTTGGTGACTTGGAGCATTAAGCGAGATTATACTCTTCTTCAAATATCAGTACTCAGTTTTCATCGATTATGATTGCCTTAATCGAGTACATCATCTTAATTGTCTTCTAAGAATTCATTGTCCTTATGATTCTTAGGTCTTCATACAAGATCCATAAAGTCGATTCGAGTCACCACAATCTTGCACGAAGTCCAACTTCTGATCTCGACTTAATCTTCATAAGCGAGTTTGAACCTCGGTTCTTCAATCTTCAATAAGCGAGTCTGTGACCTCGGTTCTTGATCTTCATAGATAAGCCAAGCCGAGTCTGTGTCCTCGGCGAACTTATATTCTTGATGCATTACAGTGTATTAGGTCGATTTTCAAACTTAGTGATTTCGATTTTCTATATGACTTCCGGTTTTTGATTTCGACACACTAAGCATTATTACGGTGTATGCGATGAAACTTATACAAATATCAGACTCTAGTAAAACCTATACATTCGATTCTAGACATCTTTTAACTTTTCACTATAACTTGTTTGCCTTGACACTTCATCAATGGGCTTAAGATAATACTTTGAGTAAATATGATGAATTATCATCAAAACATAAATTTTATTTCCAACAGCTGCGCTACTCGATTGATTTCCTAAGACTCAGCACATAAGAGTGATAGTGCAAAAATCCTTTGAGACTCTCGTAAAACAACTCCAGAATGAACTTCAAGCTATATATTGTTGTAGCCGTAAGAAATGATAAGGGATGAGAATTCATTGACTCAGAAGAAGATCTTTGTCCAAGAATGCATCTTTATTGGGTATTTTGATTCGTCTAACACCTATACGTGCTATAATCCTAAGTCCATGAAGATTATATAATCCATGCATGTTGAGTTTATTTAATCTTCCCGTTTGATTAATGAACTTAATTCGTGAGAAATGAGAATGATGAGCAAAATAGGAAAGGAAACATCATCCGGCCGGGTCAAACGGTACAAATATCATTCCCAAAGATGAGGATCTCATTGAAGGAGGCTTAAATGATTTATTCATCCTTCATCATCAATCATATTATGTCAAAAAAAAAAACATTGTTCATTACTTTTTTTTTCCTGCCGCACTTATAATCTAGAGGGATTTGAGAAGAATGACAAAAACATTTTATCAATTAGCGGGAATGACAATTTTTCAAAACATTTTGTAAAACCCCGAAAATTCAAGAAGGGTATAATTGTAAAAAAATAAATATATTTATTTTTCTATTTTATATTATACCTAGTTGTTTTAATTAAAAAGGGTTTTAATTAATTATAAATAATGGAAATTAATTAAGGAATATATAAGGAAATAACTCCTAATTAATCAGAATTAGCTTATACGTTCAGTTTTATGTTGTTTTTTTTTGGAGAAAAGGGACGACGGCCTTGGAGGAAAAAAATAGAGAACGCAATCTTCCAATCGAGTGATCGGTTGAGTTTTTACGCAAGCGTTAGTAGAAGGTTTTGATCACCATGAGGAGATGATCGTTTCTATACAAGCGATTCGATAAGCGGTAAGAATTTCCTTTTAGCCCTAGTTTAGATCTCCTACGTTCTTGAGGTGTGATTCTGCGTTTTGGTGATTTTAGAGTTGTCTTATCATAGCTTGTATTTGATTATCGTAGGTGAATCGTGGAAGGGTTTGGTGTTGAGGATTTCAAGTAATGTGAGTTGTGGAAAATGTGTTGTATATTCACACGATTGAGTGTTACGGTATATATAGATCTGATTACAACGAATGAAAAGTCGAGCCTACCTAGCATATATAAAGAATACAATTACAAGTTATAATTACAATGATTTATATTTACTCTAATACCACCCCCTCAAGTTGGACGATGGAGGAGGCCTAACTTGTCGTGTTGATGGAGAAAATCGGACTTGGAAAGAGACTTGGTGAGGCGATCGACTAATTGATCTCGAGCATTAACATGTGCAATACGTAGCAATCCTGTTGAACTGATCTCGAATAAAATGGTAATCAAAGCGCGCAACATGTTTCATGCGAGTGGAAAGCAGTTCACGCAAAATTGAGTAGTGCCCAGATTATCACAATAGATTACCGGTGTGCACGAGGGCGGAACATGAAGGTCACGAAGAAGAAAAGTTAGCGATTACGCTCGGCGATTGCCGCCGCGGCCACCTATATTCGGCCGGTGGAGGAGCGAGCAAGCGTGGTTTGTTTCTTAGAGCTCCAAGAAGCGGCATTCTTACCAAGATATATCACATGCGCACTAGTGGGCGTAATTATCTTTGTCTCCACCCGATCGGCATCGAGAAAGCATGAAGTATGGGGGTGAATTACGATATAATTGAATGCCATATATAGTCGATCATCCCGGCAAGATATCGAAGTAAGCGCTTGACATGGGACCGATGAACATTAGTAGGAGAGTGCATGAATTGAGACGACTTATTTACCGCAAATGCTATGTCGAGGCGAGTAAAAGTGAGATATTGCAGATCGCCAACAACCATACGATATGTAGAGGATCATCCATCAGTGCGGCGGTAGCTTTTAAACCGAGAGATATCAACGAAGAAGGCGTTGTGGTGGGGTTAGCATCTTGCAAATTCGAGTTTTGTGAGAAGCTACTGTGATATACCTTTTGCGAGACAACACCAACCCGGGAGCATTAGGAACAACCTCAATCCCAAGGAAATAGGGATGAGCACCGAGGTCTTTGAGAGCAAACCGCGAGCCAAGGCGTCGAATAAATATCTCCAACGCGGCCGAGTCGGTTCTGTGATAATAAGATCATCGACATAGACAAGAACATAAATGAGCGAGTTACCATGATGATAAACAAATAAGGATGTGTCGGCTGGGAATTTTTGAAGTCGCACTTTTCGGTCAAAAATGCTTTAATTCATCATACCATGCCCGAGGGCTTGCTTTAAACCATAGATAGCATTTTTAAGCACTGCAAACATGATTAGGGCGAGAGGAATCGAGAAAAAAAAGAAGGTGAGCTAAATAGACCGCCTCCTTTAAATGACCACAAGAAAGCATTATTAATATCTAATTGTCGGAGAGACCACCCCTGCGTTAAAGCAAGAGTGAGGACAACGCGAATGGTAGTGGGCTTAACAACCGGCTGAATGTTTCATAGTAATCAATGCCGGTATTTGGCGAAGCCTTTAGCAACAAGCGCGCTTTATAACGATCAACTGAGCCATCGGGCTTGTGTTTCAACCGAAATATCCATTTAGTGCCAATGATATTAAGAGTAGAGTCGTAGGGGACAAGATCCGAGTTTGATTGCACATCAAAGCGTCATATTCCTCTTGTATTGCAGCTCTCCACCGAGGGATTTTTAAAGCTTGAGAAAGAGGTAGGTTCGAGAGGCAGGTGGGGAAGAGAGGTGAGCATAGAGATTTGGGCTCGAGTGCATAGGATGGGGAGAGGAGGAGGAGGGGGTGGAGAGGCCGAGTCGGGGAGGTGCGAGGGGAAGCCAAGAGGGGGGTAGGGAGGCCGGGTTCGGTGAGGAGAGGGGGTGGGCAGCCAATCCGAGAGAACCGGGAAGGTGAGGAGGAGGAGGAAGCGATGGAGGAAGGTAGGGATGGAAAAGCAGTTTTACAAATTTGACATGTCGAGAAACATAAAGCCGGGAATCAGCAGGATCAAAGCGATAATAGGCATGCTTGTTGAGAGCATACCCAAGGAAGAGGCAGGGGTTTGGAGCGGGATTGAAGTTTATGATCGAGATATATATGAGAGACGACCAAAGACATGGAGTTTTTGATAGTTGGGAGTGGTGCGGAAGATACATTCGTAAGGAGACTTGAGTTGAAGAACGAGGAGTAGGCATACGGTTGATGAGATAGGCTATGATTTGCGAAGGCATAGGGCGATGGAAGGTAGCGAGGAAGAGAGGCATAAGAGAGAAGTGTGAGGCCCGTTTCAACAATGTGCATGTGGCGGCGTTCAGAGAGGCCATTGTGCTCGGAGTGTCTTGCGGGGGTGTAGTATAAAAGGAAATCCCATTCGTAGCCAAATAATCACGCATGCCAATAAACTCACCCCCATTATCAGAATAAAGAATTTTAAGTGATTGATCAAAGAATTTTTCAACAATAGCACGAAAGCGAATAAAAGTGCTCTCCACATCGGACTTGCGAGTAAGAGGATAAAACCAAATATAACGAGTAAAATGATCAACTAAAATAAAATAGTACTTGTATCCATCGATGAGACAAGGCAGGGAGGTCCAAAGATCCGTAAACACTACTTCAAGAGGGCGGGAAGAGGATAATGTAGATGAAGTAAAAGGAAGTTTATGACTTTTATTTTCTAAACAAGCAATACAATGGAAAAAAGCGAGAGGAGTAGTCTCCAAAGCATAATGACTAATAATTTTATTAAAAATATTTGGAGCAGGATGACCCAGCGATGATGCCAGACGAAGTGTTGGCTTTATTGGAAGCAAACGCAAGAATAGGTTGAGATGGCCACTCATAGAGACCATCCTTAACTGGACCACGGAGGAGAGTGGTCTTCGTCTGGATATCCTTCACAAGAAATTCATGGGGTAAGAATTCAATGGATAAATTATGGGATTGACATAATTGAAAAATAGATAGCAAATTACGAGACATATGAGGAACACACAGCACATCATGTAAATTAAAGGACTTGGAAAAAGATAAGGGAATAGAGGTGGAACCAGTATGAGTAATGTTTACACCATTGCCATCACCAACCATGACATCGTCGGTACCCAAATATGGCGTATGCAGGGAGAGATTTTGCAAGTCATTGGTGATGTGGTGAGTAGCACCACTGTCAAGAAGCCATGGACTGGAGCTGGGGGTCGAATCAGTAGGGGTCGAATCAGTGCGAGTTGCCAATTAGCCTGGGGTCGGTATTGGGGCACATTTCGACTATTTTGAGGAACCCTTTGCAACAAAGGTCTGCAGAGTAGGACAAAATTTTCTTTGAATGACCTTGAACTGTGATCTCGACATTTACCTCCATGGGGCGAGGTGGTCGCTTATTGGTGTTGGGATTATGGTACGGGCGGTGATAGAATTTCTTTGGGGTGGCGGGTAGTAGTAAGAAGGCGGGGCTGCTTCTTTGTGGCGTTGGGATGGGCTGCTTTTGAGGTGATGGTTGGGTTATTCTTTGTTGATAGAAAAGTAATTTGGAGGAGAGGGCCACGCTAGTTGGGCTGATAGGTGGCGGCATGGGCAGCAATGGGGCCGAACGACGATGGCTGTGCAGGTGAGGGTGAAGAGACCGTAAAATTAAGCAGTTTTTCGTGCAATTCCTCAAACGAAATCGAAGTTTCTCGGGCTTCGACCGCTCTAGCAATATCCTTATATTCATCTCCAATATTATCAAGGATTAATTCAATCAATTCATCATTATGCAGGGGTTTATCTAAGAGAGCCAGTTCATCAGCTTTGTGCTTGATAGCATACATGTACTCTGAAATCGTTTGGGTACCCTTTTAATGGATTTGAGAGATTGTCGTACCTGTTCGATTCGACCACGAGAAGCTTTAGCATACGTATTTTTGAGGATTTTCCAGGCTTCATACGCATTGGTGGCGGCACGCAGGAAGACCACGACTTGTGGTGTGCAAGAGGCAATAAGCATATGTAAAATCAAACTATCTTGACGCTTCCAATTAGCATAATCCGGATTGGGCTTAGTGGCAGTGCCTGTACCGGCAACCATTTTTGGCGGAGCAGCGACGGTGCCATCAACATAACCAAATAAACATAACCAACAAGAAGGGATTCAATTTGAAATTGCCATATACTGTAATTGGTGGGATCAAGCTTGATCGGAGTTTGAGTAGCGGAATTAAACGCAATGGGAGTGAACTCAGCCATAAGAAGAGAAGGAACCTACGACGATGGAGGAGAGGAGCTACGAAGAAGAAGGAGGTGGCGGCAAGGGAAGGGGGCGGCGCCGATGGGAGAGGAGCAATGCAAGAGGAAAAAATAATAATTAGGGCTCACGATACCATAATGAGTTGTGGAAAATGTTTTGTATATTCACAATTGAGTGTTACAGTATATATATAGATACAGTACAACGAATCGAGTCGAGCCTACCTAGCATATATAAAGAATACAATTACAAGTTATAATTACAATGATTTATATTTACTCTAATATCAAGCTTTTTACAATCCTTTGATTTCGTTTTTTTTTTTTCTCGTAAAAGATCAAAGATAAGGGGGTGTTATTTAATCGGTGTTTTGTTGTGTTATTGTTAATTGGTATAGTGAATTGTTAATGCATCGAATTAGATCGATATATACTTGTGTAGTGTATATTTATTTTTATTCTGGTAATGTGTATTGTCAATCGGACTATTGGTGCGTATATATATATATATATATATATATATATATATATATATATATCATTATCATTCTTATTATAAAAGAAATGGTTGTGTGTTCCCCGTCAAGTGTTTCCCCCCATGAAAATTGTTATAAATTTAATTTAGAATTCCATATATACATCCAATCAATCATAGATTTTAATTAAATTCCATATATATCTATCCAATCAATTAATTATAAAACCTTATTTAAAAAATTTAATCATCAACACGTTATAAGTATAACATTGACCAATCATTACTATTCTGTTACTATTATAACAAAATATTATATTATATTATGTTATTGAATTTATAAATATATATTATGTTGTAACATTATCAAACTTAATGTATTGATTATTATCGAACTTAAAAAAAATACTAAAAGTGCCTATGTGTTTTCCGTAAGTATTTCCCTTAGAAAGTGTTTTTCTCCAACTAAATTGATTTTATTAAATATAAAGATTATTTTTAGATATTAAATAGCAAAGGCAAAAATGGTGTTTATATAAATGAAAAACATCGTGATCTATTTTCAACTTAATGCATTAGTCGGTATCCAAATTATTAATGAATACTTATAAGTTTACACCCAAAGATCTACATAATGTTTATACTCAACATCATACGTTGGTTGTGAGTGATTGTGTTTTTTATTTTACGAATTAAAAAGTATGGTGAGACAATGTTGAGTGTGGAAACCATATAAAGCTTTGAGTGTTTAAACCAAAGCTGGTGTTTTTTTTCTCTCTAAGAAGTCTTTCTCCCAATTAACTTATTTCATTTAATAAAATAATCATTGGTAGGTATTAAATACTAACATAGATAAATAGTGTGTTGATCTAGGTGAAAAAATGTATTAATCATTATCCAACTTATAGAAATGCGAGTGTGTTTCTTCACTACATATTTCCCTAAAAATGTTTATCCCTAATAATTTTCTCATTATAACAATCACGGTTAAATATTAGTAAATAACATTGATAAAAGGCGTGGTAATAAAGATAAGATGAAAATGACGTCTCTCAGAAGAAAAAAAAAACACTCTGCTCATGTGTGTGGTTTGATGAGTTATACCTTCTTGTGCGGGATAACTTTTTAAGACTATGTATCCCTGTCAATATCAATTATAATTGTAATGATATTATCAAAGAATTTTGAATAAGAAACTTGAAAATCATAAAAACACCAACCACATCATATTTACGAATAAATGGATTGAACTATCTATCCTTTGTAAAATTATCAACATAATTGTATAATATTTGAAACCATGCCACAACACAATTGTGGATGTCCAAATGTTGGTGAAAATAATCTTCAGGGGATGGAAAGAACATAAAGTAGAAGTAGCAAAAAAAATTGTGCCTTTATTCTATAACAAGCAAAACAATAGGAAGAAGCAATTGAGGTGGCAACTTCTAAATCATTTTGACAAAGAATAGCTTGAAGAATGAGAGTAGTTGTGTGACAAAGACGATGGTGCCGAGCACTTTTTGATGTTTTATTCACTGCGAAAATCTAGAAGGGGGAGTTTGGTCATTCATACAATCCATTTTTAACCGATCATTGCATCATACGTGTACTGCTTCAAAACTCCTTCAAATAGTTTAAAGGGTAATAATTCATAATAAACATTATGGACTTGACAATGCTAGCAGATACTTAATATATTACGAGACATGCTGTGAACACAACGAACATTGAAATGGGTGAGATCGGTCACCGTACAGGTGACACTTATCAGGCCTCACATAGAGTGATAAATGACCTATCAACATATGGGACGGCATGAGCTCAACTCGATATCGGGCCTCAACCAGCAAGTTCCATCTTTACTTTCTTTAGTACAAAGCAGGCTACCCTTATATCATCAACCGGCATGATGCAGGTCGTCCTTTGTCCGACATGATGCATGCCGCCTTCCGTCCATCATAACCGGCAAGATGCAAGACGTCTACAGTTTCTTATTACCGATGTCGTGTAGGTCACTTAGGTAATTTATGCTCAATACAATACAATCATCCTCGACCTCAAGCAACAGTTGCATTCTCTTCAATGAGTGTTCCGGACCTCACACAGACATTATTCCATAATGGTAACTGCTATAGCGATGGCTTTGAAATTTTACGTTCTGTTACAGCCTGAGCCCTAACAGCTCCATAACATGCTTTATTACATCAATACATGGTAAACTTCATTGACCATGACTTCAATGCATCGTAATTCACTCCCTCACGAGGGAGAGTTGTATAAAGTATCGCCATCCTCAATTACAAGGTACACACATAATAAGCTTGCTATACATTCCTGCTTCTTAATAGAAATTCTTCTATTCGAATATTGACTTGAGCGCCAGAGTATCCTATGAAGGCTAGCTCCGCGACCCTTCATGTTTTTGTGTGTTTTGAAGGCCCACTCTCAAATCCACTCGAAAAGTTATTTGGATCATCACTTAGAGGTACATTTACCCGAATATCAACTCAATTGTAACATGGTCGATTTCATACATCGTAAAACATAAAATATATCAAAGGAGTAGAGACAAAAAAACCCTATGTGTGATGGAAATATTATTTCCATCACCAGCCATGATGTCTTCATTGCCAGAAAAAGGCGTACATAATGCCAAATTACTGAGATCAGTGGTAACATGATGCGTGGCACCACTATTAAGAAGCCATAGAGAATATGGCAGAGCATCTAAATGTGCTTAATGAGGACGCAATGTTGGAGGACTCGACCGAATGAGAAAAATTCGTAAGAGGTTAAACCTGGTAAGAATTGCACCATTTTTTTGAATGTCCTTTCACTTTCTACACTATAAATAACCAAGTAGGGGTTTTGAGGCGAAAACTCGAGCCTACTGCATGAGAGAAAGTATTTTTGACATGTTTCCAAGAATCAAGAATAGTAAGACGTGGAAACGAACCAGCACTGGGAAAGGGATGTCATACGGCCAAATGAGTTGAACGGTTGCACCTTAGACGGAAAAGTCTCATATTTAAATAGCTTTTCTTGGAGCTCTTCAATATCAATACGGGTGTCACGTGTTTGAACAACCCCAACACACTCTTTATAGTCATCTCCCAAATTGTCTAAAATAAGACTCACAAGATCATCTTGATCCGTCGAATAATTCATCAGTTTTAGTTTTCACAACATAAAGATAATTAGAGATTATTTGAGAACCTTTTTGCATAGATTTGAGGTAATGTTTAATTTGTTTGATTCGGCCACAGGGATGGCTTTGCATATATGTCATATAAAGCATTCCATGCCTCACGGGAAGTCTTTTCTTGAGTGATTTACGAGATGATATTTTGAAAAAGAGAAGAAATAAGGGCATTTAAGATGAGTTGATCATGTCTAATCCAAAGATAGTATGAGGGCAAAATCGAGGACAAAGATTAATTTCATGCTGCATAATCCATCTGTTAAATAGGAACGCATTTATTATGTGAGGAGATATGTTGAATTGGTCTGCATGGTTTTGGCAACTTCGTCAGTTAAATAAGAACGATAAAAATATAACCTATAAAATAACTGAATGATAGTTATAATGACTAGAATATATGTCTAATCATTTACAACCGACAATAAAGTTCTATAGTTTCACCATTTTTCCTATCATACTAATAAAAATTGAATCTTAGATTCATACATCAAATCTTTAAAATATACTGATTATTATCTCAAATATTATTTTGTTTTATAAGTGTTACTTAACAATTACTAAAGTATATTCATAGCTTAAACATATAAAATTAGATGCACATGAAACACACACTCTATAATTTTTGAATGCACTTATCAATATGAGTTGAGAACATCACAAAATTTACTAAATTTTTTTTATAAATGTGCACTGGTTTATTAGATAATTATGAAGAACATGTTCTCGATATATATTTAATGCACATTTTTGTAAATTTAAAATGCTTATTATCTTTAAAAGGATGATAAATGTATCGAGTACATGAATTTATAAGTTTAAAATGCTAATAAAAAAACATAAGATCATTTTACATAATTATTGCGTAATAGCATATTTATATTTTACGAGGAATAAATACTTAATAAATTTTGTATTCAATAATATTGTTTTCAAAAAAATTATTTCACTAAAACACGTGCGGATGCACGTGTATTTTACTAGTATATATATATATACCTCGCAACCGATTGCATGTTCAGGTTTAAAGAGAAAAAAAGGGTTTGGAAATTATATTATTTCATGTTAATGGGTATTATATTAATGTTGATTTTATTATGCCATCACTCATGGATATTGCCGTATTCATTGCGTTTGTGTTCCTGTGCATTATAGAATCCCTTAGCTAATATGTGCCGACAGAAAGTTGAATCATTTAGTTAGTATATAGAATAAAATGGGAAATTAGAGATAAAGACACAATCTGGAATATTTTTAAGTAACAGGACAACTACATATTTTTTATAGGAGAAAGACAATCTGCATAATTTTTTTATAGCGAGAAGAAACAAGCAGTGAATCCGAAAATCATAAAAATCTCCCAAGTGAATCCCGAAATCGGTGAATTTCGACGGTGAATCCCGAAAATCGGTGAATTTTCGACAATGAATTTTGAAAATTGGTGAATTTCGGACGGTGAATTTCGGTGATGAATTTAAACAGTGAATTTGAACACAAGTGAATTTCGATGATGAATAAATAGTTTTGTCATGTATGCAAAAGTTTCAAAAGACTGTCTTTCTACTCAATTGATGAAATATTTATGTCCTTCTCTTCAATCCCCCTAGAAAAAAACATATTTAGTAACAGTAAAGTAGTGTAAGAAATTTATTATTTTGGCATAAAATAATAATGTTAGTAAAACAATGTACGAAAAGTATATCTTATTTTACTTGGTAGAGATACTCAATGAGGTGGATAATCATGTAGTGAGATTTTAAGGGAAAGTGGTTTATATGTTTAATGGTTATAGTAAAAGTGTGGAATATATATATTTCGGAAAAAGTGTATTATGTTAACTTTGTGCTTTTGTGTGTATTACACGAAACGATGTAGCTTGTATGTTCTTGTGGAACATTATATGCTAATTTACAATGTCTAACTTCCGACTTCAGTGCCTTAGTTTCAATCGCCATAACCGAGACCTCCTCATAGGGGGAAGGTGGTAGCCTGGAAGGCGGTTGTTTAGACCTCATGGGTCATTGGTTTAGTAGACATTGATGTCTTTTACAACGTGCTAGGTAGTTAATCTAGATTGTCTAGGACTAGATATCCTTAGGAAGCCTTTTAAATAGAATGAACTTAGGTGGTTAGATTAACTACGTAATAAACATATGTGATGAGTCTAAAAGCTAAAACGTTGTAATTCTTGGTGAGGCACATTTATGATTCGCATCATGGAATCATTTCTCATACGTAACGGACAATATTCGGGTTTTGGGAAATGTTCCACACGGAACCATCCGTGCCATATGAGGTGTTGAATATGTCCTGGTGCATACCCATCATTCGGGCATTATGTCCTTGAATTACAATGTAACATAGATAATTGCTCGTGATGGTGCTAGCAGACCTAGCAGAGGCGAGTAATGCAACCTATGTGGTAGAGATTGTAGATTTTATCTTGATGTATATTATATTGTGTAATTAACCGTTTCTTCTACCCCTTACTAAGTACATAAGTACTTACCTCTCGTTTCTTTATTGTCCCCACCCCGAGAAGGTGGTTGTCAGGGTGATGATGATCTTGGTTATGACGATGGAGTTAACGGAGCTGCTGTTTAGGCTCAATAGTCACGATGACACAGACATTTATTTTATGTAATTTATTATTCAGTTTCGAGAGATAGTCTTTAGTATCTTTTCAGTTTCATTTGGAATGTAATAAGTCACAACAACATTTGTTTCGTTGTTTGTCGGTCAGCTTTCAGTCGTAGATTTTGGGAATTGGTGATCCGTTGTTTGTCGTTTGACATTCTTTTTCCGAGTTATCTTTAGTTTTAACTTTTTCCGCTTTTACTCTGATTGATTGTTACGAGGCTTATGTATATATTACTTTTAACGATTTAAAAAGTTAATAAATGCATGCAGGCGTTCTTTTCGGATAAAAGACGACGAGTATCGGGACGGGCGTACATTTTTTCATAAATGGATAAAATTATATTGTTTTTATTATAAATTCTAGACGCTTTATATATATATATATATATATATATATATATATATATATATATATATATATAATAAAACCCAACACAAAGAAAAATAGTTTACGGAAAAGTATATATATATATATATATATATAATAAAACCCAACACAAAGAAAAATAGTTTACGGAAAAGGTTACCGTCCTAAAACGGAAATCGTAAAATAGTTTCGGACTACATTGATACTAAAAAAACAAAGTTTAGATCCTTATTAAACGAGCATAGTAAAATAGTTCAGAGTATTTTGACTACTTCCCCTTGTAAGAATCCCCTTGTATATTTTGTATACGATCGAAGATAATATATACATTGAATAAATTGGGCTGAATTAAAACAAATAATCGAGTTGGACATAAATATATAGGATTTTTTAATGTATCAAAAATAAAAACCGGATTGATGCAAGCCAACCCCCAGTTGTGTCAATGTTATAAATAGAAACCAATCGGTCTCGAACATATATCCAAAAAAAAAAAGGAAGAAAGCAATCCAATTTAATTAGTAAGTCCAGAAAATAAGCATGCAGAGACTTGTATTCATAGCAGTTGGAGTTTTGGTGATTGCTATGATGTCCCATTTTGGCAATTCTTCCCCCTTTGGCATCACAATAGGTGAACAGCACCATTCCACCGGCGGTATTACTGCTCATGTTGTGGGTAAGAAATTTATAAAGCTTTACTGTAATTTTTTATTTTATTTTAAATATTTTCCTATAATTAATTACATGGTAATCAATATTTTTTTTCATGAACTCGATCTGCTGAAAATCTAGCCTAAACTCATATAAGAGGAAGGACCTCATCCCCAAAACCACTCGATCTGTTGAAAATCTAGCCCCAAACCCATATAAGAAGAGGGACCTCATCCCAAAACCTAGGTTATGAGATGAGGAAAGTTCATCTCTTAATATGGTAAGTGATACAATAGCAATTGCCCAATGTGAGACAACTATAACACGCCTCCTCAAGTGTGGGCCTATAAAAAGCCTGAGTCACGTGGCTCACAAGGCATATAAAGGGCACTCTCTAGGCCAACAAAGAGGCCCAACACTTGTACAATAAAGGGTGTCTCTGATACCATGTAGAAAATCTAACACAAACTCATATAAGAGGAGGGGCATCATCGCCAAAATCTAGGTTGTGAGGTAAGAGAAGTCCATCTCTCAATATGATGGGTGAAACAACCACTCATTGTGGGACACTCTAACATCTTTAATTATATATTGAATAAATCCTTCACGGTATATATGTGAAGTGATTATGATCTATGAAATATTTTATCAAGCTTGCGAATTAATACTACTATATATTACCAGATTCTCCGGTATTATTTGGTTTTTGTTTTGGTAGACTCGCTCATCTATGGTACTATCGCTTGTGATATATGCTTATAGAATCTGTATTATCAAAGTATTTTTTGGATTACTATATATCAAATTAAGTAACCTACTTTGTCTGGACACAAATTTTAATATGGTTCAGGACCATTTATAATCGGGTAATCCAAACCAATAGGATTTTAGCAGTTATTGATAGACCCTTACTTGTTGAAACAATCTACCTATTTAATTTTTTTGATTAGTTGATAAATGCTGACTTGATGTATGTTTTGTTGGTTCTGAATCATAATAAAATTACCGTGTCTGAAAAGACAAATTTGTACGGGACCTTGCATGCATGCATGCGTGCGTAAACACACTAAAAAAAACACCAATAAGAGAAGATACAATCTTTTAAGATGATTCTCAAAATACACCAAGAGAGAGTAATGATAAAACAACAATGATGGCCATCCAGTATCGTTGATGATGTTAGATTTACATCATGGTCAATTTAGACACAATGCATATCACCGTTGTCATTCTCCTTACAAAAATTATGACTGTTAATAAAAAATATTCCAAAAGCTGTCGTTATCTCTAATTCTCCCTATTTTTTATGTCATCTAGCGCTTTTCTTACTACCATCTGTTTATGATAACTATACTTTGAAATTATTAGTTTCTCTATGTTGAGTTTTAAGAGATATTCTATTGTTTTCTCGCAATCGGCCAATTTTGGACATGAGAATCATTAATAACCCTGTGTACGTACAGTGGTGGCCAAAAAACCGGTGAACCGGGAACCGGACCGAAACCGAACCGGCGGTTCATCGGTTTGTAGGCGGTTTGGGATTTTTAGGAATCGGAACCGGCGGTTCAACCGGCCCGGCCAGAACCGTGTCAAACCGGCCGGAACCGGAACCGGCTCCAACGTCTAGTTTTTCAAAGGCTGTTGTTTTTTCTTTTTCTTTTTTGTTTTTTAATTTTTCAACCATTTCGAAAAATCCTATAAATACCCAATTCATTTTTCAAATTCTTTACACCTACTCTTCTCTTCTCTCAATTATAAACTTCTACTTCTATAAATTCTAAACTTCTCTCAATTCTAAACTTGAGTTGTTAAAAACAACAATCAAATTTACTTTATGATACCGATTTTTGAAGTTGTTCTGACTTAATCGTTACTTCAATACGGTTTTAGTTATAAGTAAATATGTTTGTATTTTGTTCAACTAATTTTTGTACAAGTGTAAAAAAAAATTCCATTTTATAATCAAATTTACTTTACCAAACCGATATTTGAAGTTGTTCTGATTTAATCGCTACTTCAATAAAAAATCTATTTTATAATCAAATTCCATTCTATAAAATACTATAAAAACCTATAATAAAAAAAAACTATAAAAAAAAACTATGAAAGACTAAAAAAAACAATAAGTAATACGTTCGTTTTGATTTTTTTATATTTGTCGTGTCTCTGACACGATTACATATAAAGGTTACGTAGGCAATCGAATTTCCGGTACAAGCGTTGAAAAAATAACATAATTTACAAATAAAAAAAATATATACACTCCAATTTCAAGTCCTGATCGACTCCATGTATGAACATTTAGAGCATATATATATATATATACCTATATCACTCTCGCTCGATCGTATCCAATTTCTCTTAATGATAATGGCTAATTCATAATTAATTAACTGTGGCTATTAATGCTAATCCTCATCATCAAGTTGAACAAGCAAAAGCAAGTGGCAGGATAAGTATGAGCAAGCAGCTGGGAAAAAACATATGGCCAAGGATGCTTCCTGGTGTTGTTTGTGCGGATCAAGATTGTGCAGAAGTGGATAATTGTGACGATTATGGTGAATTTTGTGTTTGTGATTACGAGAATACTGGAAAGTGCTTTGTGGAACAACCTTGTGAATTTACCCCTTGCCCAAATGGCGATGTCGATTGCCCCGCCGACTTAACTTTTCAAGTATGCATGTGTGATAGGGTCTCAGGGGGGGTGCTATGATGGATCGGGTCCAGCTTGAATCATCACTTTCTATATACTATATATGTATACTACTTTTAATGATCCATCCGGAAAGTATACTTAAGTAGTACATGAATAGCGTTTATTGCACATGATTTTGGTTTTGATGTCACTTTGTCACTCACTATCGGACGCTGCGATGCAAAAAAGACTTTCATAACTAATTAAGAATCTTCGTGATTGACGCTTATAATTAATGCTTTTAAGGTGTAACTCTTTAATTATGTCTCGAATAAATCCCTCATTGTATACGATGTGATTTGTGATTATGAACTATGAAATATATATATATATATATATATATATATATATATATATATATATATATTATCCTACTTAATTGCTAATGTTAGAACCGTATCATCAAACTCTGCTTTCATTTTCAATAATGCTATTACCACAACTAAATGAAACGAGTATCGGAAATCATGCATCTTAAAGCATTGTGGAGGAATAGCAATTAAAAGCAACTTCTATGATTATGATTTGCTACGCCCAGTGTTGTTCACTATACTCTGTCATCCTTTGCTAATTTTGTTAAGCTTTTACGTCATCTACGCGATATCTTAACGCTTGTTGTGCCACCCAGAAGCGAATCTAGTAAATAGTAGGTGAATTCAAGAACCCTAAGAAAATATATATATATATACTTAAGTTTTACCTATGAAAAATTTATGGACATTGTTGGGAAAAAAAAAATTTACTCTGGAAAAAAAAAAAACAATGGACCCTATAGAAAAAAATAGTTGGATGCGCAATTGGCGCCACCATATGGGATTTTATTACTGCTTTATTGGGTATTCGATTTATAGTTAAGCTGCTAACACTTCAGTTTCCATAATAGCTAACATCTCATGTTTTGGATACAAGTAACTAGAGTGCGAATAATCGTTTATGAATGCGTGATACTATATTGCTCATCATTCCAAGATACTGTAGGGAATATATATATAACGATTGTCCATATATATCAATTCTAAGATGTCAAGGAGGCAAGATGTTTCATCTGACACAAGCGTTTATATTCTCTTTCAAGAAATGTGCTTCAATGCTTATGTCATAACAAACATTTGTGTATCTTGCACGTACTTGTTAAGTTACTTATCATTCCTACTTCACTCGTCAATTAACCATTCTTAGCATGTTTACGTATTATGTTCATTCAGACACAAACACACCCTTAGGTGATGTGTTTGTAATCCTTCACAGACAAAATACTCAAGGGTACAACGCATGATACCACCGACGATTGCATTCGTTATTGTTGATGACTTCTCTAGATACAACACAACTATATTCTTAGCACATAAGAGTGATAGTGCAAAAATCCTTTGAGACTCTTGTAAAACAACTCCAGAATGAACTTCAAGCTATATTTTGTAGTAGCCGTAAGAAATGATAAGGGATGAGAATTCATTGACTCAGAAGAAGATCTCTGTCCAAGAATGCATCTTTATTGGGTATTTTGATTCGTCTAACACCTATACGTGCTATAATCCTAAGTCCATGAAGATTATATAATCCATGCATGTTGAGTTTATTCAATCTTCCGATTGATTAATGAACTTCGTGGGAATGATGAGCAAAATAGGAAAGGAAACATCATCCGGGCCAAACGGTACAAATATCATTCCCAAAGATGAGGATCTATTGAAGGAGGCTTACATATTATGTCAATAAAAAACATTGTTCATTACTTTTTTTTTTCCTGCAGCACTTATAATTTAGGGTGATTTGGAAAAGGATGACAAAAACATTTCATCAATTGAATGACAGTTTTTCAAAACTTTTGCATAAAAGGACAAAATTGTATTTTCTTTTTAAAAATTCTGGACGCCTCTTTTTTTTATAAAAAGAAATAATAATAAATAAAAACCAACACACAGAAAAATAGTTTACGGACTAATTTTGGTACTGAAAAAGGTTAGCGTCCTAAAACGGAAATCGTAAAATAGTTTCGGACTATATTGATACTAAAAAACAAAGTTTAGACTAATTAAAAGAGCATAGTAAAATAGTTCAGAGTATTTTGACTATTTCCCCTCGTACGAAATATATATATGTATACTAGTAGGAAACCCATGCGATGCATGGAAAACGTTATATTTAAA
Organism: Gentiana macrophylla; assembly: GCA_026214975.1. Taxonomy (NCBI): domain Eukaryota; kingdom Viridiplantae; phylum Streptophyta; class Magnoliopsida; order Gentianales; family Gentianaceae; genus Gentiana; species Gentiana macrophylla. Next base: position 46,289,044 of record CM047810.1, on the reverse strand, counting down.
CAGTCAATCTGTGTATGTAGAAATTTGTAGATACTGTAGTAATTGAAGAGCTATTTAAGTGAAACCAAAATAAAAAAATGGCATGTATGAAATATTTACAATGATATATGTGTAATATGATTGTGCACATGAATGAAATATTGACATTAAAATTACTCCAAATTCCAATCAAAATCCCAAACATATAAAACACACGTGCCCCTGATCTAAAGAAAAGTTAAATTCCTAAAAAATGGCCATTGTTACCTTCTCATTCTGGTCATATACTCAGATCGATACGTTAACCGCTTTCTCTTAGCGCTTCATTGTTGCTCCCAACCCACCTTTATTATTAGTCACATGTTCCTTTATTGGTTCCAGCCTGCCCCAAAAGCCAGCAAAATGGATTAAAAACTTGTTGAAACAAATGCACCGAGCACAAACGATTTACAATAGGCAAGTAAGTAAAAATTTGTTCATCATGTGGCTAATTAATTATTAAAGTATTTAAAGAAATCAAAGAATCCCCGCCTTTATTGCTCGAAAATACCCCTCAACATCTTCAAGATGTACATGAAGATCAGGTGCTTGATAATACTAAGATTGTCAGCATCATAAAGGGAATCCAAGAGTGATCACAAGGGTAACAAATTCTTCAGTTTTTCAGGTCAGGTCCTGTATTTACCTTAATAAGTTTCAAACTCCCAATAGGGAAGGGCATTGGACTCATGAATAGAATCCTTAAGCCTTGAAGCAATTCCCTATATAAGAAAGAACGGATGAAACAGAAATACATACTGAGTGAAAATTACAGCATGAGCAAAAGTAGGGAAGGAACCTTTAACTTTAAGAGAAGGTCAAATTGAAACCATGGCCTTCAACATACCCCAAAAGCCTCATCGTTGAGGTCACATTTTAGTATTCCGTTTACTCTTAACGCCAGGAAGACATCCTTTGAAGCTGAAGTAGAAGACCACAGAGTCTCAACAACAGCAGTACAACTGCACTTCTTTACGTCAAACACTTTATCGATTCCAAGCACCTCAAACGTTCTCGAAGCCTCATATGTCTCTTCCAGACTGAAATTAAAAATCACATAAGCACAGGAGATTTCCAAAACTTCCACAGCATTTAAAGCCTGACCATAACCATCTTACAAAAGTAATGAATTTATGAAAATCCAAGCCAATTATTACCTCGGGACATCTGACAACCATATAAATTACTTGCTCCACAATATGTCATCAAACAACATTAAATTATGTGATACAACAGGCAAAGACATATCATTACACAAATATATCACATTTGCATCATGGTTCAAATGAAGATCCTTTTGTTTGTTCACTACAAGAAAACAGTGTTTTTACGACGTGCAATGCGCGTCGTAATTTGGGTTTTACGACGTGCACCTGTGCGTCGTATAATCCCGCGTAGTAAAACTCAAATTTTTTTTACGACGTGCATATGTGCGCGTCGTAAATTTTAGTTACGACGTGCACTTGGACGTCATAAAATGACTCTGATACAAAAGTATTTTCTTGTTTATGGCGTGCTTTGCACGTCGTAACTGGTTCCCGCCAATAGATTTACGACGTGCTGTTGCACGTCGTAATTTATAATTTTACGACGTGCTCTCCACGTCGTAATTTGATTCCCGCCAATAGAAACCATGATATAGTACGCTTATGACATTAAATATGACACACCTATTTTTTTAGTTGCAAAAATGACAAAAAAAAATTCAGACGGACAAAAATCCCTTTTATTAAAGGTGACGCGTGCATATGCTGATATTCATATCCTTCACGCATATGCTGATATTCATATCCTTCACTTCCGCAGCTTCAGGTTTGGGATTTTTTTTTTCAAACACCCGTAACTTTTGATTTATAACTCCGATCATCGAAATTTTTTCATCAAAATTCATTTTTTTTTTTTGCTCTTTAATTTGAGCCCAAATACGATACCCTTCCGACGTAAATTTTGAAAGCCGAAAACATATTTGCATTAACCGGAACGCTTTTCTTATAAACGACCGTAACTTTTGATTTAGAACACCGATCATCAAAATTGTTTCACCAAAGTTTATATTTTTTTTAATCTTCATTTTGAGACCTTATTTGATACCTTTTCGATGTAGTATTTGAAAGCCGAATTTTATCGCAGTGTTTACTGTAACACAGTAACAGTGACACAGTAACACATTTTATTAACATCCAAAATATCCCCATTTACATTGCTAATACAACAATCTATCAAAAAATGCTTCATATCCTAATGAAACAATCTATCAAAGCATTATGGAGATGCAACTCCGGGGGAATCAATAGAATAAAAGCCTAATACTATTGGTTGTAATCAAAAATCCTATCAATGAAACTAAAACATTCTTCAAGTTCTTGAAGACGAAAGCAGTCTGTTTTACCATCTATGGACCTTCATCCTTCAAACCCGCACCACATCAAACTCCATGAAAGATGTATGAAGCATAAAATGCATCAAATACCATCGGCTCAGCCTCATCAATAGAGAATCTAGGCTCCTCCAATTTTCTAAAACATCATAGATGCATCCTTAAACCAAACCTTAAACTTTGGGATCACCAATATGATCAACCACAACAACCAACCATTATTTCTGTTCTCAACAGAACTATTAATCCTCTCAAAAAACACAGAACTATTAGTTTCAACTTCATGGTTATCAAAAGAGTTGACGATGGTAGCTTCAATATCTACCATGGTAGTTTCAATACCTGCCTTGGGATTCCTCTCAACCCCAGTTGCCTATGGAACGGTCCCAGACTCAATACGTGAATTTCCAGAATTTCTAGACTCAATACGCGAATTTTCAGAATTTATAACACTTGAAATGTCCAAAACAGAAACATTAGAAGTGTTATTTACCTTTGAATTAGTCAAATTGTACCCATAGCAGACTCTGAACTGCCATTTCCACTAGCAACAGCCCCCGTAGAAACCCGACTTTGTTCTAAAAGTCCCATTTTTGAGACTTTGTTGTCACAGTGAAAATTCTGAACAATTTAATCTCTGCTTGTGTCACAAAGATCAATCAAAATCACAAATGACCTTCAAGCATAACCATGATGAATGAGCCATTAACCAAGAGGGAAGAAAAAATCATGATAGAATTATTGAATAACAATATATTTTGTCATTAAGTAAAAATGAATCATTACAGGAGTTTATATAGCTAGCCACAAGGCTATAAACGTAAATACAAAGATAATTAAATATAACTATCGTCTAATACGCTCCCTCAAGCTGACGGCACTGTGCGAAGGCCAAGCTTGGAAATGAAAGCAGAAAAAGATAAACGGGGCAGCGGCTTGGTGAGGACGTCGGCCAACTGATCAGCAGTAGCTACATGAGCAACACGAAAAAGTCCTCTCTCAACATGCTCACGAATAAAGTGATAATCTATAGCAACATGCTTCATGCGTGAATGAAACACTGGATTGGCGCTCAGTCGAAGAGCACCTAAATTATCACAAAAGATCACTGGTGTGGTCTGAACCAAAAAACCGAGATGCGCAAGCAGATAGGTCAGCCAAGCAATCTCGCAGTGATGTCGACCGCGCATCGTATTGAACCCGTGGACGAACGAGCGACGGAGGTTTGCTTCTTGGAGCTCCAGGGAATCACATTCCTACCCAAGAAGACGATATACGCAGAGGTAGAAGTATAACCTGCTTCCCTATTCCCCTCCCCCCCAGTCAGAATCAGAGAAAGCATGCAGAGCCAACGGCGAATCCTGATATAACTGCAGACCCATAGTGGCGGTGCCAGACAAGTAACGCAACACACGTTTGACTAACATCCAATGGTACTCAGTCGGAGCATGCATAAACTGAGCGAGCTTATTAACGGCAAACTGAATATCAACCCGTGTAAAGCATAAATACTGTAAAGCTCCCAAGATTTGGCGATACTGAGTAGGGTTGGAGAAAGCTGGAGAGACAGCAGGATCACCAGAAAAGGCATCAGCAGGCATAGGCGTGGAGACGGGTTTGGAGTCCTCCATATGAACCTGAGATAATAACTCACGAGTGTACCTGGTTTGCGTGAGGAGCATGCCCAGAGGAGAATGTGCGACCTCAACCCCCAAGAAATACGATAAGAGACCCAGATCCTTAATAGAGAACCTAGAACCAAGCTGATCAATAATACCCTGAACCTGCTCAGCAGAGTTACCTGTAACAATAATGTCATCGACATATACCAAGAGCATAGTAATCTTTGGTGGACGTCGGCGGATGATAAAGCGGCGACGAATCAAAGAACCGAATTAACAAAACCCATAGTAAGAAGAAAATTTTTAAGCTCATGGTACCAGGCACGAGGTGCCTGCTTAAGGCCATAAATTGCCTTACGAAGCTTACACACAAACGTGGGTTTAGTAGCATCCTCAAACCCAGGCGGTTGACTCATATAGACATCTTCACCGGTGTCCCTGCGCAGAAGGCATTGTTTACATCAAGCTCGCGAAGGCACCAACCCATGGAAACCGCAACACTAAGAACAAGGCGAATCGAATGGCGGCTTAACGATAGGACTAAAGGTCTCAAAGTAGTCTAAACCAGGCCGTTCGCGTAAACCGCTTTGGCAACCGGCCGAGCCTTGTACTTATCAATTGAGCCATCGGTTTGGCTTGATTCTGAACACCCACTTACAGCCAACAATGTTTAAATCAGACGACGGGGGAACTAAGGACCACGTATCATTGCGAAGAAGCGCACTATACTCGTCAGACATCGCAACACACCACTGCGGACACTGCAAGGCCTGCTTAAGGGTAGAGGGCTCGGTTTCAAGGTAGCGGTTTGTGGCGAGCTTGGAGGTTGAAGATGGTACGAGGTTTTTATATTTGGTTTCTAGAGCGAGTTGTCATAGAGTGTGTTGGTGGTGGGGGAGGAGGTGGAGGAGCGGAGGTGGAATCACTATTGGAGGCATGGGAGGAGGAAGCAGGAGATGAAGACAAAGGGAGGCTATCGGATGGAGGGCCAGTGCTCTCGGGTTGGGGCCTGGTGTTCTCGGTTGGGGGGGTTGCTGTAGGGGAATGGTGACGGACTGGAACTGCAGTAGGCTCATAATACTCAGGAGGTAATAAGGCAGATAGAGAAGGTACAGAAGGGTCTATAGGAATGGTAGCAAACAGAAATATATCCTCCACAAAGCGAACATCGCGGGATGTGTACAGACGGGATGCAGATAGATCATAGCAAAGGTAGGCACTTTGAGTGAGGGAGTAGCCAAGGAAGACTCAAGGTTTAGAAGTGGACTCAAGTTTGTGATTATTATATGGTTTAAGCCATGGATAACACAGACACCCAAAGACTCGAAGTTTGGAATAATTAGGAGGATCCGAGAAGAGCTTAAGATGAGGGGAGAGCATGTCAAGATTTTTGGTAGGCATACGATTGATGAGGTAGACAGCTGCACTGACAGCATACGACCAATAGGTGATCGGCATGGAGGCATGAGAAAGAAGAGCTAAGGCAGTTTCGGTGATGTGCTGGATGGCGTCGTTCGAGAGATACCATTGTGTTGAGGGTGTAGGTGGGAGACGTGAAGTGGGAAATGCCGTGGGCAGTAAGAAAAGGGCGCAGTTTTATATACTCGGTTCCATTGTCAGAGTAAAGAGTTTTGATAGGAGTATCTAACAATTTTTCAACACATGTTTTGAATTTGACAAATGTGGAATAAACATCAGATTTATAAGCCAATGGATATATCCAAATGAAGCGAGTAAAATGATCAACAAATAAAACATAATACTTGAAACCATCAACTGAATAAACTGGGGATGTCCAGACATCTGAATAAATGACCTCCAAAGGTTTAACGGTACATAATGTCGAATCAGAAAAAGGGAGCCGGTGGCTCTTATTACAAAGACAGGAATCACAATAAGTAGAAGAAACAGAAGATAATTCTAAAAAATTATTTTTTGCAAGATTTTGAATGATGGGAAAAATTTGGAGGGCGCAAATGACGATGCCGAGTAGTAGCAGAGGCTTTTGGACGCAGAGAAGGCAAAGAGCTTTTGAAGACCACGAGATAGGCCCCATCACTGACTTGTCCCTGGTGGAAGCATGTGCCCGTCTTCAAATCCTTCACCAAAAACGAGTCAGGTAAGAATTCAATTGTTACAGAATTATCAGTACAAAATTTTTGGACTGAAAGTAGATTACGAGAAAGAGAGGGAACACAGAGGACGTGATTTAATTTAAAGGAAGAGAGGGAGGTAGAGCCAATGTGAGTGATAGCCAAGGAGCTACCATCACCAATGACTATACTAGCCGCACTTGATAAGGGAATGCAGAGAGAGAAGCGGTGAGCTCTGTGTCATGTGGTGAGAGGCACCACTTGTCAAGCATCAAAGGAGCGAAAGATCGAGTATGGCACAGGATAACTAGGAGCAGTATGCTGAGCAACATGAGCATAGGGAGGTGGGGGAGGCCGAGAGCTGCCTTGGTTGCGAGGCGGGCGGGGAAGATTGTTGTAGAGGGGGATAGCAGGGCTGGCTGGTAGCAACGTGACCTTGGACACCACAGAGTTGGCAGAAGCCTTGGTAGCCTTTGGAATTACGAGCAGTGGGACCTTTGGAGGAGTGATTGGGGGAGGGGGAAGGCTGTTGGGGTCTCGGGTTGGGGACTTGGGCTTGCGGCATGATGGGTGGGGGCCGAGAGGTTGGGGAGAGGGATAATAGGATGGATTGGGGGAAACATGCATAGGACGGGATTGACGGTAGGCGGGGAAAGCGAGATACTGAGGGTGTGATGTGACTTTGTACAATCGACGCCTCATGCATTAACAACTTCTCATGTAACAAAGGCATAGCAATGGTATCATCACGAGCACGAATGGCACTCACAAGATCCTTATATTCACTACCGAGATTTTTAAAACAATTTCAACCAATTCATCATCAGTACTTTAGCATCTAAGGGCGCTTGAGATCATCCGCAATAGTTTTAATGGCGGTGAAATATTGAGAGATTGACATTGTACCTTTAGTAATAGAATTCAAACGCAATCGAGGTATCGAGTGCGGCCCTTACTTTGTTTCCCATATGTATCGAGGAGAGTATCCCAAGCTTGCTTGAATTAGTCGTGTCTTTGAATAGAAGCGACATAATTCTTGTCAACCGAGCCAAGAATGAGATGGTGAATGAGTGCATCTGTTGAACCCATAGTAAATCGTTGGATTGGACACACGGCCGCTTTGGCGGGGATCAGTTAGAACGGCGGCGGTTTGGGTATATCGCCGGTGATATATCCGATGAGGCCATGACCGGTGAGGAGAGTGGTCATCTGCAGCTTCCAAGCGGAGAAATTTTTGTCATCAAGCTTAATCGGTGCATTGACGGCAGGATTTAGGGAAACAGAGAGGGGCCGCAGCAGAGCGGAGCAATGGCAATGTGGAAAAAGCGAATCGGCCGGTTGAAGAAGGGTGGCCATGGCAAAATGGCCGTGCCTAAGCGCGAAGGTGGCTGCGGCAATAGGGTTAAGAAAATTTTGGTGGAACGAGAAGCTCCGATACCATGATAGAATTATTGAATAACAATATATTTTGTCATTAAGTAAAAATGAATCATTACAGGAGTTTATATAGCTAGCCACAAGGCTATAAACGTAAATACAAAGATAATTAAATATAACTATCGTCTAATAAATCAGGACATGCTTTGTAAATAGCAATGTCCTTTGGGTAAGATATCCAACCTATAAATAAATTCGGAGAAAAGTTTCTGGTATACAATCATACAAGAACAGTCCTATTGAGGTTCAAGATGATATCAGCATATAGTCAAGCATTTACAATTAACCATTCTACCTCATATTTTCTTTTAAACCGTGTGATTGAACTAATAAAGCAGAAGTTCCCAAGCCTACACAAGCCAAAATGTCTTATTCAATAAGCTGTATAAACGAAGGTGCCCAACCAATGCACTATAAGTTGTTCAACAGCTTTATTGTCACTGACTAGTTCTACTTAGTAAACGATTCTAGGTAGACGAAGCAACCAAAAAGACAACACTAAGGACCAAGTGATACACCAAATAACTTGTTCCTCGAGAAGCATATTTTGGTTCCTTCACTTAAGTAGAAGCGAATTTCGGTTCATGTACTCCAGTACAATCATATTTCAATTCATGTAATTCAGTAAAAATCAACAAAAAACCAAAAGAACTACACCTTATGCTAACCAATTAATAAGTATAGCAGGTTGTCTTACTATATTATAAATTTTGCAAGATGGTGGTTATTTGGGTCCGTAATTCTTCACAAAAAGCTCACAGAAGGCGCCCCTTAATTCCAATCAAACACTTTTAGGAGAACTTCAAGTTCTAAATTTTATGCTATTCTCATTCCATATTTAGGGGTAGTACTAGTATGTAGTAGTATTGAAAAAGACCCAAAAAAAAAAAAAAAAACAGAAGAAAAAACACGGCCTTAATTGATCTGCAACAGAAATTCAAAATGAGAATAGCATAAAATGTTCTAAACACTCGGAGGATATGATGTAGGACAGGACCGGGAGAACCAAGTTCGTTATCGTACGAACGGACGAGGGTGATTGATATCGTTCAATCGGACGAAAAACTCAAGAACAAGCACAAGCCAAAAGGCTTAACAAGAGAAAACTCTTATGATTTTATTGATAGAAAGATGTTATAAGATAACTATTACATTGAGAGCTCCTCCATTTATATAGTGTAGGAAATAAAAGCCTAGAACTAAAAATACTTGCTCTCTAAGAAATATAATACTTTCTCCCTAAGAAATAAATCTCTAATTTTCTTAATTAAGGAAAGTAAATAAATCAAAATCTTATCAAATATTCCACATTAATTATTCTCCTAAATAATTAAATAATAATTCTAATAAATAATTCCTCATAATTTATTTCTTTTTTCTCTTTTTCTTCTTACGCCATTTTCCGAGATATTCGTTCCTCATCATTCCCTCCCTCTTCAAAACAACTCGTCCCCGAGTTGTCATCACGGCAAAGCGAGCGTACGCCAAATGCGCATCCGAAGAGTAGTTGTTGACCGTTTGGATTTCCCTCTCAAACTCAACTTTGAAATAGATGTCATCATGCCTAGTCAAATCTTCAACAATAGGCTTTAGGGAACCAACAAAACGTGAATCAACAAAATCATGATCCTTGAGCTCTATCTTCTGTATTATAACCAATGCAAACAAGTTTGAAGCTTTTGAAACATCCATCTTTTGATTGCAAGTTTCGCGATTGATAGACAATGTGACTTGGTTGATCTCCTTCACGCATCTGGTTGTCAAATTTGTGTCGTACTCATGCAAATCATGTAATTGAGAATCTGAAGGTGCTTCTAAAGAATCGACAATCTTCTTTTCAACATGTTCAGGACATTCCTCAGCGCTTTCTTCATTAACAATAGTGTCTTCACAATCTTCTTCAATTGGATCATCATATTCTTCTTCTTGATGGCATGTTTGAATCGGTGTAGGTTGGACGGCTACCGGCATTTGTTGATGAGGGTGGACAAAGTCCATTGCGGGTAGTTGTTGTACTGGGGTTGTGGCCTTTGGTGTATTGACGGCGATCGGATGCACATGATGCCTTTCTTGGGACGGTGGCGGATGTTTAAGGACCAAATGTTGATCATATGGCTTCAGCAAAGGGATGTGACATGACAACTGAGACACACCTCTCAACGGAAGTTTATTACGTGTCATCGCATATGATATGTTGTGTTGCCTTTGTGGTGCTTCTCTCGGAGGAATGATCGCGCGAAGCTTTCGGCACAATGCACGACATTCCTCTCGGTGTCAAGAATTTTATCAAACCGTTGGCTGAGGATGTCAAGCCGTTGATTTAATCGAGCGTTGTTAGCCATGAAGATCACAAATCTTTTTATTCCTGATCCTTCTATTCCTCCTGCTGCCTTTGAACCTTTTTTAAAAAAAAACAAAACACAGTTCTAGACGACATACAATAAATACTAAGACTCAAAATTTTTCTAATCTACAACACTTTTTTTCTTCTTTTCTAATGATGACTAAAAGAAAAAAAAAAAAAGACAAAGATGACTCAAATAATTAGCAATGTTTTTTTTTTTTTTTTTTTTTTTAGGAACACAAAGCAGGTCGGTGACTTGCTATTTTTTTTTTTTTCCTTTTTCCGATGAACTTTGCCGGAAGAAAACAAAAGCAGAAAATCAAAATTGAAAGGATATGCTGATATAAAGCCAAAAGATGATAAACTCCTAAGCTATGATATCAACTTATATAGTCGATGCCCAAATTGATACTTAAACCTATACCTGATACCAACTGGTGATGTAGAAACGGGACCAAGGAGAACCAAAGTTCGTTATCGCATTTAACTGACAGACGAGGTGATTGATATCGTCAATTGTATGAAAAACTCAAGAAAACAAAGATGCCAAAAGAAAGAACATGAAAAACTCTTATGATTTTATTGATAGAAAGATGTTATAAGATATCTATTACATTGAGAAATTTCCTCCTTTATATAGTGTAGGAAATAAAAGCGCAGTAACTAAAAATACTTGCTTCTCTAAGAAATATAATACTTTCTCCCTAAGAAATAAATCTCTAATTTTCTTAATTAAGGAAAGTAAATAAATCAAAATCTTATCAAATATTCCACATTAATTATTCTCCTAAATAATTAAATAATAATTCTAATAAATAATTCCTCATAATTTATTTCTTTTTCTCTTTTTTTCTTCTTACGCCATTTTCCGAGATATTCATTCCTCATCAGGATACCTTCCAGATGCACATTGCTATCTCAACCATGTAATACTCACTACTCAATATTAAGTTTTTTTCTGGGCGGAATTGTTCAGCAACAAAAATTTGAAATGAGAATAATAGCAGAACAATATAAAAAATAAAGATTTGAAACAATTAAGCAAACGGAATAACCGTATCTGCAAACCCTGTGACTGTGAGAGATGGAGATTGGTGGCCGATGCCGCTGCTGAACCGCCGATTGAAGGCTTGAGAGGCCGAATGCTGGGATGAGAAGTCTCTGAACGACTGAACGTCTGAACTGAACCGCTGCTGAACTCTGAAGAACTGAAGCCTAATCAAGCCAACTTTTTTATCAATAAATCCCACTTGCAACAAAAGTAAAATTCTGAACATGCAGGGAACGAATTCAAAGAATCGGGATTGAGAAACTCAAGCAATTCAAAACAATATTATAAATTTGGGACCCCTCTGATGCATAAAAAAAAAATTAAGAAAATTTAATAAAATTTCAAGAAAGAACAACAGAAAATAAAGCAAACACCTTGGAGACAATAGTCCCAGAATCAGCTTTCCACTTGCCTAAACTTTGGTGTATTTTGGAAAGCACAAACCAAGAGAGTGCAACCCGAATTCCAATCGGGTTGATATTCAGCTCCCATTTCAATTGCCTGCAATCTCAATGTTCCCCGTTCCGGATTCACAAACCCGGATAAAGCAAACACGACTCCTTTATGCGCAAATCTCAATTTGTTCAAAATTAGTTAAAATTTCTCGAAATTCGAACAACGAATTATCAAGAACACAGAATGAAAATTACCATAAGCTTCGAAAATTGTTTACTTGGGTCAGAAATGGAAGCAGCGGAGGTGGCAGCAGGTGCGGCACACTTACAAAACGCAACCTCTTCTATTAGCTCTGGGGCGGAACAAAGTGGTTCTGATGAAAAGGGCGATTGTGGCTGGTCATTGGCGGTGATGGCCATGGTTTCCGGCGAAATAGGTGCTGGAGCAAGAGGCATTCTAGAACTATCTGCAATGGGTGCGTTAATATTATTGGGTGGGGTGTACAGAGAAATTGAAAAACTGATTGGACCAAATTAGATTGAAAATCATAAACCGTAGTTTTTCAATTTGTTTTTTTATTGGACAAAAACCGAATCGTGAATTCAATCCAATTTTCGGTTTTATCTAGAAAAACCGGTAATTACCGAACTGAACCGGTTAAAATCTTATACTGTATTTATTAAAAATGATATACATACATTATATATATATTTTAAATATTTTTAATCCCTATATATAAGTACTACACGCCTCTATCCCTAAACTCCGGCCTCTAAACATATCCGCACATCTCCATGTTCTCTCGATTCTCTCTAGATCCTTTCACTCTTCCGCCACATTCAACTTAATGGACCTAGATTTTCAGCTTTCCCCAGTTCCCTTCAGCATTCACTCCTCCTTTATGAAAGAAAAAAACTGTCACCAAACCGTGGAACCACCACCAACCTCCCTCGTCAATCAATGTTAATATCTTTTCCATCTTCGTTAGAATCAATTCGTGCTACGTTGTGAGATCTTTGAAATCGAAGGAAGAAAGCTAAAAAATTATCAACTTATCATTTTGATTTGGGCGAGTTATTGCGAGTTATTATTTGGTGTGTTTGGTTGTTTGGTGTGTTTGTGTATTTTTTTTTTTTTTTGAACAGCCAAGATATATTTATAATCAGCAAGATGCTAAAAAAATTACAAAATGTTCCAACAAATTTCCAAAAACCATCCCAACAGTACTAAAAAAAAATTCGAAATGCCCTCCATCCAAAAAAGATTATTCCAGTCCCCTAATCATGTGACAAACCTGTCAGAAGATCCAAAAAAGATCAATCAATATCCATTGCTAACCATCATGTGAAGCCAACACAACAGTCAACACACCAACATAGCAGCCACATATCTCATTTGCAGGAAAGCATGAGCGAGGCATCGAATGATTTGTAACCGCGAATTAATCGAAATTTCTGCTGCATAATTCGGTTATTGCATCCATCATAACCACTGCATCCATCGCCTTCATTGATTTATTATCACTTCCTCCTATCTCAACTAGCCGCATTCATCGGATTCGCTAACCATTCTTCCCATTTCAATTTCTTAAGACCCTTCACATTTGAAAGCCAAGTGAATGAGATTCTCTGTACATCTCTAAACATAGACTCCGGGTTTAAGACAAGAAAGTTAAAGATAACTTTGTTTCTAGTATTCCAAATAACCCAAGAAGCTATTCCTACGATTGCCGACCATAGGCGTGTGGATAAAATCGAAGAAGTCATCCCTGCTCTCAAGTTACATAGGTCCGAAAAGGAAAAAGCATTTAGTCCTATAATCTTACACCAATTTAAAATATGAGTCCAAATCAATAGAGTCAAATCGCAGGCATAAAGAAGATGATTGATCGTTTCTTCAAATTTATGACAAAGCGGACAAGAAGAGTCTTGAACCGAAATGCCACGCCGTATAAGATTCGGCTTAGTTGGTAACCTTCTGAGACTTGCTTTCCACATGAACAAATTTACCTTCGAGGGTAAAAAATTATTCCATTTGACAGTCTGCTCATTATTCAAAAAGGAATTTTTGAAAAATTCCACTTCAAGTTTTTTTCTCAAAAGGGCCACCGAGAAGGTGCCATTCGAGCTGAGTTTCCATTTCAATTTATCCAATATACCTGCATTTCCACAAACAGGGTTAATTAAAGACTCCAACTCATTTACTTCCTCCTCCTCAAATCCTCTCAACCTCCTTCTCCAATCCCAACTAAAAGAACATCTATCACCATCCCTAACCATTACCCCTGCAACGACGACACCTTTATCCACCGAAATCCTATAAAGTCTAGGATAAGCAACTTTTAAAGGAACATTACCCACCCAAATGTCCTCCCAAAACCTCACCCTAATTCCGTTTCCCACCACCCAGCATTCTGATCCCCTCAAATCTACCCCAAACCTTTTAATTCTATCAACAGACTCAACAACCCCTTTCCAAATCCCTCCAAATCCCCTCCGGTTATTGTCTAAACTCCAAGCTCCCTCAACCCCGTATATCGACACTACCACTTTCCTCCATAAAGCATTTGGTTCCGAAATGAACCTCCACCACCATTTACCGAGTAAAGACCAATTTTGCAACCTTAAACTACCCACCCCAATGCCCCAATGATTTTGGAGCTTGAATCTTTTCCAATCAACCCAAGAAATTTTTTTATGTAACCCATCCCCTCCCCAAAAAAAAGAAGACCTCACACTTTCCAATAATTTTAGCACACATTCAGGAGGCCTGTATTAATTACTACTTTGAATATGCATCAATGTTGTTGATTTAAAGTCCTCATTTACATGGAATTGAACAAAAACAAATATTTCATAGATAAAACTAAAACATAGTGTAAAAATCGAAACCGGACCAAACCGGACTGTATTGTTGGGTTGGTTTCATAGGTGAGTTCAGTCCAATTTGGTTCTGATAATTTCAAAACCGTACAAACAGTTCGATTCGAAAATTTGTAAAAAACTGACCGGATTGGACTATGTACACCCCTATTATTGGGTGCGTTATATTAGGGGTATTTTTTTATTTTTTTTCAAAACGAGCGCTTTATTAATCAGAAAGCCTTTAACAGGTCTAATACATCATAAAGTTATGTGCGCCAAAACAGCAACAAATCGACAAAAAGAGACTATTTACTAATCTAAATCCTGCCAAGCAAGTCGTAAATTCTTCGCTCGTTCTACCGTCTGAGATACAAATATGAAGGCTGGGGCCCTCTCTTCCTCCGAGTTGTGCAAAGCTTGGTTCCTCCAAAGCCAAATGTCGTAAACCGCTTCTCTCCACGTATATTTCCAATCCGACAAACCAATAAAAGATCAATTTGGATCGATTAATGTTCACATTTTTATCCAATCATCAATTGTACAAGTGATGGGCACATATTTAGTGGTATTTTTGTTGCATTTTGGGCTTATTTTGTGGGGCGATATTGCTTTTATGGTGTGCTCTAGTGTGTTTTTACGATCGTCCCTAACGAAATTGGAAGAAATCAATTTCTACGCCTGGAATGGTTGCGAAAGGAAGAAGAGGAAATATGAGGAAAGCGATAGGAGACGTGATAAAAGATCGGAGAGCATTACGTTATGATTCCACCGGGTGTTTTGGATGACTCGCATTACGTATTTCACCGTGGGCTACACTATTATTAGCGAATGATATATTTTATATTGTAGTCTATTTTATTTGGTGTGCGTTTTTATTAAGTGTACATCTACTTGGGCCGTAAGTGAATATTGGGCTCAGTTTACAAAAGGCTGGTCAAGTGGAAAAGTCAAAAGAAAAAGGGGAGAAGACCTATTTTTTTTCGAGAAACAATTTTTGTATGAGAATATTGGGAATATTGAGACGGAGGGAACGAACGGAAAAGCAAAAAGGGGCGTGACTTGTCAATTGGGTACTGTGTCTGTCGGAGAAATTTTTTTTTAAAATGCTAAAAAACAAAGTATTTATCGTTTCGGTGTTTATCTCAAACTATTTCCTCCGAATGGGTCCACGTCAGCATTGTTTCAAGAAGCCGCTGGTTGAACCTGCGGCTTTACCCTGTTTTTGAAAAATGCAAAGCCATTTGGTTCAACCAATGGCTTTACTGAGGAAAAAACACGGGAACATCCTGTATTGGAATGAAATTGCACATAAGAATAAGCCGCTGGTTCAACCAGCGGCTTTAGAAGTTATATAAAAAAAAACACCGATCGAGGAGGTAGACACACCAGACAGGGACATCTGATCCAACCTGAACCTGAAGAGGTCGAACATCCTAGCCCGGAACTTCCGCGATACGACTTTAGGAACTTGGCAAGTGCTCAACTGACACCGATCGAGGAGGTAGACACACCAGCAGAATGTTCGTCTTCACGTAGAAGGACGAAGAAAAGTCGTACCCGAACAAGTTGATATGATCAAACATTTCTTTTGTTTTGGTTGTAATACAACAAAAACTTTCATTTCCTTAACGAATATTGTTTTTTTTCTCTTTTAATGACGTAGTTTCAATGAATGTGTTTTTTGCAATTGATTTGGTTTTTTCCCTTTTAGTGATGTGGTTTACATTGGATTGTTTATTTTGAGAATTTGAGGTGTTAAGAATGCAGGCTGGTGTTCTGAATTTTGAGAATTCAGGCTGGTGTTCTGAATTTTGAGAATGAATGCAGGCTGGTGGTGTTTCTGAATTCCCTGTTTTTTTTATATAACTGCTAAAGCCGCTGGTTGAACCAGCGGCTTATTCTTATGTGCAATTTCATTCCAATACAGGATGTTCCCGTGTTTTTTCCCAGGTAAAGCCGCTGGTTGAACCAGCGGCTTTTGCATTTTTCAAAAAAAAGGGTAAAGCGCAGGTTCAACCAATGCTTCTTGAAACAATGCTGACGTGGACCCATTCGGAGGAAATAGTTTGAGATAAGCACCGAAACGATAAATACTTTGTTTTTTAGCATTTTAAAAAAAAACTCTCTGTCGGATCTATTTATTTTTATTCTTTCTTGGTACTCTAAATTATAATTGTGATATTTCGTTTATATCATGATGCATAGCTAAATTGTTTCCTTCCAGTTAAAGTGTTTTTGAAATCTCGATTGATACGATTGTGAGACCTAATTGATTTTCATCCTCATTAGTTTATTGATATTTATTCATTTTCCGGACATAAATTGATGACTTTAAATTGAATTAGTTGTTTCTGCAGGATAACTAAGTCATTGTTCAAGTTGAATACCAATTAAAACGATAAATACGTCAAAGTTTATTGGTTTTAATATAGTGGTGACTGATATGATTTTGCGGTTCAGAGCCGTAGAATCCACTATCATGAAGATGAATAATCTAGGTTAAAATTAGTCCGGTTGGATTAATACTTTGAATTGGGTCTCTCAAACATTAACGCTGCTGGATTTCCAAACTCTTATGACCGTGTCTAGGGGTGACTTCCAGTTAGAGAATAGTTAACGACCGTGTCTTAATTATCGACTTTAGGAGAGATTGGTTGCTTGGCGGTTGTCGGTGGCTATAACCAGTTAATTAATAAACTAGTGAGTAATTCTTGCGTCAGTGATCAATCGAGTAAATCGGGGTGGAAATAACTACTTTAGCTGAAGCCTTTACCTTATTTGAAACTAAATTATTATTTTATTCATTGTTAATCTGTTGCTACTATCACCATTTATTTTACGTGTTACTCTTTCATTTTTATTTTCTCAACTACTCCTATTATTTTATCCGTTCTAAACTGAAATAATCATCCGTTCTCTGTGGATTCGACCCCTACTTGCCCCATACTAGTTATAGAGTAAAAAGGGATATATTTTTGGTGGGCTAACGACACACCAAATTTTGGCGCCGTTGCCGGGGAACGGCACTTGTATTATTTCTTTTTAGGACTTTGTCACACTAATCGTTTCAGTGCATGCCTAGATCTTCCAGAATAGGTGAATTGATATTCGACCCAGAAATCGAGAAGACAGCAAAAAAACTGACAAAGGAAGCAAAATAAGCTAAGAGGCAACTCGAGGCATCCACGTCTTCACCTGATATTGCACTAGATACGGTTATAGCGGATTCATCGACCGAAGAATAGGTTTTATCTGAAACAGAGTCTGAAGAGATGGCAGGAAATCAAGAGCCTGCAAGGACGTTAAGAGAAATGGCATCTCCGGATTTCGATCAACATCCCATATGCATAGCATTCCGGAGATGGACCGACCATTTGAGTTCGGGCGCCATCGATGCACGACCGCCTAAGTATCATGGATCGGCAGTAGAAGATCCTTATAAGCACTTAATGGATCATCATTTGGCTTGTACCACACAGAGACTCCAAGGTATGACCGAAGATCAAATGAAACTCAGAACTTTCGCATACACATTGGAGGGTAAAGCAAAGAGTTGGTTCTATTCACTTCCAGCCGGATCTATAACAACATGGGCTGCCATGAGGGCAAAGTTTATGGAAAGATTCTTCCCTGCTTCACGAGCTTCGAACATCAGAAAAGATATATGTGGAATCAGACAGCAGCAAGGAGAAACTTTGTTTGATTATTGGGAGAGATTCAATCATCTTCTTGCAAGTTGTCCACATCACCAGATTCCAGAACAACTACTCATTCAATATTTTTATGAGGGACTTTTGCCAAGGGAAAGGAAAATAATCGAAGCAGCTAGCGGTGGAGCTTTCATGATCCAAACATGCGAAGATGCCAAGAAGTTGATTGAGAATATGGCAGGTAATGCGCAACAGTTTGGCTTAAGAGAGGATGTGGCTCAAACAGTGAACGAAGCAAACTTCTCAGCCATTGACCAACGCCTTGACACATTAACATCATTGGTGGAGAAAATGGAGACTGGTCAGATGCATAAAGTGAAGGCCTGTGGTGTATGCTCGATGGTGGGACACCAAACTGATATGTGTCCTACTTTGCAAGAGGAGAGCACTGAACAAGTGAATGCAGCCGGTGGTTTCCAAGGGCAGCAACAAATGAAGTATGATCCATATTCGAATACTTATAATCCGGGTTGGAGGGATCATCCTAACTTCAGCCATAAGCCATAAGGAACGCAACAACAATTCTTGCCTCAACCACAGTACCAACAACCACAAGCACCGATACCTACTGGACCGTCTATGGAAGAAATGATGAAGAGTTTGACTTCTTCTTTACAAACAAAGCAGGCAAACAGAGACTCGAGAAGATGCAAGACAAACTATGCAACAAGAGACTTAGAAATTTCAGCAAGGTATGCAACAAGAGGTCCGTAAAATGAAGCAGGACCACTTGATATTTCAAACAGAGACAAGAACTGGACAAAGAAATCTGGAGATCCAAATGTCTCAATTAGCTTCCACAGTAAGTCAAATTCAACAAGACCAAGGAAATCTCCCTTCTCAAGTGGTAATAAATCCAAAGGAAAATGTGAGTGCAGTTGTGCTAAGGAGTGGAAAGGAGTTAGAAGAGCCACTTGTGAAGAGTAAAGTTGAAAAAGAGCATGTTAAAGAGAAAGAAGAGCACCTTAGGGAAGAGTCTAATGCAAAGCAAGAGGGGAATTCTGTTGGGGATAAGCCGAAATATGTGGAACCGCCACCTTTCCTTGGAAGGTTAGCCAAAAGCAAGAAGGATGATGAAGATAGAGCATTATGGGAAACTTTCAAAAAGGTGGAAATTAACCTTCCATTGATCGAGGCAATCAAGCAAGTCCCTAGATATGCAAAGTTTTTGAAAGAGCTATGCACAAAAAAGCTCAAAGTGGGTCAAGATGAGAAAGTGTTGGTAAACGAGAACGTTTCGGCCGTCATACAGAGGAAATTACCACAAAAATGTAAGGACCCAGGTATGTATGCTATTCCTTGTGTAATTGGTGAAAAGAAAGTTGAGAGAGCTATGTTAGACTTGGGTGCATCCATAAATGTTATGCCATTGTCAGTCTATAAGGAACTTAATCTTGGTCCATTAAAAGAAACAAGAGTGGTCATTCAATTAGCTGATAGATCTCACACTTATCCGGAGGGTATGATAGAGGATGTGTTGGTTAAAGTGAATGAACTCATTTTTCCGGCTGATTTTTACATAGTTGACATGGATGATAAATATTCACCACACCCATCGTTAGGAAGGCCATTCATGAAAACAGCCAAGACAAAGATAGATGTTGATAAGGGTACGCTCACTTTTGAGTTTGACGGTTAGTTAATCACTTTTAATATATTTGAGGCCATGAAGTATCCGTCTGATAAAGAGTCTGTTTATCATATTGATGTAATCGATGATGTTGTGAATGAGGAATTTGCGGCTAACCATATGAAGGATGAGTTTGAGTATGTTTTACAGGAAGGCTTGAGAGAATGGGAAGCCATGGTGGAGACTAAGGCCGAAGTAAGGGAGGCGATTATGGCTTTGCACTCCACACCGGAGTTTCATCCTAAGTATCCTAATCAATTTTTACCATTGCCGGTATCGCAAGAGAAAATTCTTCCTTCTGTTGTGCAGGCACCTAAGCTAGAGCTGAAACCATTGCCTGAACATCTCAAGTATGTTTATTTGGGAGAGGGAGAGACACTCCCAGTTATCATATCAAATAAGCTTGATGCATTGCAGGAGGAATGTTTGATTCGAGTGTTGAAGGAGTACAAAGAGGCAATTGGATGGGCACTAGCAGATATAAAAGGTATCAATCCATCCATGTGCATGCATAGAATTCTACTTGAGCCAGACTCCAAACCGGTAAGAGACCCGCAGCGTAAGTTGAATCCTACTATGAAGGAAGTTGTGTTGAAAGAAGTCATTAAGATGTTTCAATTGGGAATTATTTTTCCTATATCTGATAGTCGTTGGGTCAGTCCCGTGCATATAGTACCTACTAAGAAGTCTGGTTTTCAATTGGTACCTAATGAGAATAATGAGCAGGTACTCATGCGACCACAAACTGGTTGGAGGATGTTTATCGACTTTCGTAAGCTTAATGCAGCGACAAGAAAGGATCATTTTCCGCTTCCTTTCATTGACGAAATGCTAGAGAGATTGGCAGGGAAAGCCTTCTTTTGTTTCTTGGATGGCTACTCAGGATATTACCAAATTATGGTAGCCCCTGAGGATCAAGAGAAAACTACCTTCACATGTCCATATGGGACATATGCATTCCGTCGAATGCCTTTTGGATTGTGCAATGCACCAGGGACATTTGAACGGTGCATGATGAGCATATTTTCAGATATGATTGAGGAGTGCATCGAGATATTCATGGATGATTTCACAGTCTATGGGGATTCCTTCACTCAATGTCTAGACCACTTAGAAAGAGTACTTAAAAGATGCATTGAGATGAACCTTGTATTAAATTATGAAAAATGCCATTTCATGGTTCAAGAAGGAATAGTGTTAGGCCATGTCATATCATCTAGAGGTATAGAAGTGGACAAGGACAAGGTTCATTTGATCGGCCAACTACCCTCCCCCACTAATGTAGGAGATATCCATAGTTTTCTTGGGCATGCAGGTTTTACCGGCGCTTCATAAAGGATTTCTCAAAGATTGCACAACCTTTATCGAGATTGTTGCAACAGGAAGTACAATTTGAGTTCGATGAGAAATGTAAGGAAGCTTTTGAGGAGTTGAAAGCAAGGCTTATACGCTTTATTATTCAGCCCCAGATTGGGGAACGCCGTTTGAGATCGTGTGCGATGCTAGCGACTATGCGGTTGGGGCCTTATTGGGACAAAGAGTCGGAAGGAATAGCCATGTGACGATCTAAAAATCGTCTCTTTCTAATTTAGGGTTCTTGCTCTTAGTGATAACCTGGGGAAACTCCAGAATATGAAGATGATAACGAGGGGGATTATTTTGAGGGTGATTTAGACTGCACTTGAAGGTTATCAAGCTGCCTACGTATCCAATTGTTGAAATTGGAATCAAGTCTCCGTAGTTCCTCAGGGACAGCTTTTTATATAGAGGCTCAAGCCCCTAGGGTTTTAATGTGGCGTGTCTATGAGGGACACTAGTCAACGTGTTCCCTAAGGAAAAGATTATGATTGATTAATCCCCTTGATTTTAGGAGATAGGTATGGTATTTCGAATATTAATATTAAAGGATAAAGATTCGGGCCTTTATCATTCAGGACTTTATAATAGTTATCTGGTTATTGCCTAGGTAATAAATAAGATTTTTACTCGGAATAAACCAAGCGAGCCGTAGCCGGCCCCTGGGAGCGGAACGAGGGCGGACTCGGCTATCAAGAAGTTGTACAAGTCTAAAGGCTTAGCCCGACCTATGAGATCGGCGGAGAGCACAGCAAGTCGCCCAGAATCCGATGCCTGACCCTTCGACCTGCCAGAGACTGAGATGACCCCGTGGGGTCGGTCATACGGAACCAGCGATGACAAGGTGGACGAGTGGGCTCTCTGGGATCGGATCCCGGGAGTCGAAAGTAGTTTATTCTTCTAAGTCGAGTGTCGGGCCACCAAAGAGGTGCCACGTGGATGAGTCCATTTTCTGGCAGCATCATAAGCCCCCAAGATCCAGCCGACCCCTGAATGGTCGGGTCGGATCTATCGAGGTGGTGGATCGGCACAAGAGTTTTGTCTACGGCTTTTGAGTCTAACTTAGATGTTGCCAGGTGGCGAGGCTAGGTATGACGCAGTTATAGTTATTCTGGGAAACGAGGCGTCACTGCCTGTTTGGGGCCGTTTTTCGAGGTTAGTGGGGAGTTACGCTCTAGATCTACTTAAACGCCAATTTATGGGCGGTCACATTTCTTTGATATTATCTGGTATACTTTGTCATTACGCCCTTTCCATATGTCTGATTCGTTTGGGGAGGAGCCACTTACTCCAAGATCAGAGGCAATAATCAGGGAATCCTAGACCAGGTCCGTGGTTGTTGAAGAAATTCCTTGGGTCCCTCCTCAACCATTACTCATCCCTTCGTCAGTGCCATCATCAAGCACCTTTGATTCTTCCTTTAGGTGCAAGATTCAAAAGGCCACTCACGATATTATGGGGGGCCATAGGTTGTCCACCGCCTTGGCCCAAAGTAGCGTGGAGTACATCTGTAGAGAGTATGAAATAAATCGTGAAGAGTTTGCCCCTTTGCTTCCGGCGGAACCTCGTCCATTTGCTTCGCATCCTCTGGAGGGCTATTTTGCAGTCTATGAGGCCCAACTAAAGGCGGGTCTGAGGCTACCGTTGTGCCCCGCATTGGTAGCGGTGCATCTTGGCAATTTGTAGATGATTCATTTCTTTTAGCAAACCAATCCTGTAACATCTCCCGGATATGTTCAATCAACCCAACAATTGAAAATTCTCGTGCACGCTTTATCCTAGAATTCACAGACTCAGCATGGTTTGTGGTCATTATGTTGTAACGAAATCCCTCAAATTTAGCTCTAGCCCACATAGGGAATTCTGCTTCTTTCAAATATTCGTCAGCTTTCGGACATTTACTACATAAAGTTTGAAATGCAACTTGAATTTCGCTCGTATAGCCTCTCGCAGCTTTTACGAAAGAGCTTTCCCACACCACGTCTGGGATATTTCATCCTCAAATTCTTTTGCATGTGATACATGCAATGCCCATGGTGCGCATTCTTAAACACCGCATTGAAAGATGTTTTAATACTATCGGCACGATCAGAAAGTATCGCAAGATCATTCGTGTCCCCAATGATGGGTTTTAGCTTATCAAAAAACCATGTCCAAGACTCTATACTTTCAGAAGCAACAACACCCCAAGCAAGTGGAAATATTTGATGATTTGCATCTTGACATGTTGCCACAAGTAAGGTCCCTTTATAACGCGTTTTTAAATGCGTGCCGTCCACAAAAATGACTTTCCGCATCGCCAAATAAAATCCCTCAATACTTTGACCAAGTGCCATGAAAACATTCCCATCATTTTTTTCAATATGATATACAATGTCTGGGTTTCTAGCCTTGACCTATAACAATATTTGGGTAATTCTCCCCAACTTTTGTTTGGATTACCCTTATCAATCTTACGCATAACCCTTAGCCTGTGACGCCTTGCAATAAGTTACATCATATCCAAATTCTTTGCGGAAATCATGCATCAAGTCCTTTGGTGCGTTAATACGATTGGCATCTTTAAACCTTCTGGCAAAGTATGTGCCAATTAGCTTGTGCGTAGCATGTCTATGGTCTTTTCGAGGAGCAATAGGTGGGCAGCTATGCTTATTTGCATACGTTACCACTACAAATCGCTCAGAAGGTGCTTGAAGTTTGGTGGCTCGCAAACGCCATTTGCATCCGGCGGCTTCACATAAAACTGAATAAACGCTTTTGTTGGAAGTTTGCGTTTTGAATTCAAACTTGTACTTCGTAGCCAACTTCGCAAGTTTGAATACCAAAAAACTTTTGCATTTAAACGGATCATTCACACGAAAGTCTTCATGTTCGGGAATGCACACTAAAGTATCACCTACAGTACGGCTACAACGAAAGTCTTCATGTTCAATTCTTTGCACTTTAACCATAGTTGGGGGTGCATTCAAGGGATCAACAATCTCATTTCTCTCAACAAAGCCATCAAGATTCTCATTTGACAATTCATCAGCCCCGCTCATGCTAATTCTCTGATATGATTCTTCTAAATAAACATCTTCACCCAAATTCACAAATAAGGAGTCTTCAAGTTGCTCATTAAAGTCCATGTTGTCACCCCCCGTGTTCAAATGAGAATCTTCGACACATGTCTCTATGCTTTCTATTCTTACATCCAACATCTCTTCCATGGCATTCCCAACAACATCCACATCTATCTCTTCATTAATGATCTCTTTTCAACACATGTCTCTATGCTTTCTATTCTTACATCCAACATCTCTTCAATGGCATTCCCAACAGCATCCACATCTATCTCTTCATTAACATTCTTTTCAACACATGTCTCCATGCTTTCTCTTCTTACATCCAACATCTCTTTCATCCCATTTGCCAAAACATCAACATCTGTCTTTTCATCTCTTTCAACACATGTTTCTTGACTTTCCGACACATTTACTACTTCACATGTTTCTTGACTTTCATAAACCTCGGTACACTTTTCCTTTTCCTTCTAACATATTAATAAAGCATCTTGTTTTAAATTACAAACATATATAAACCGATTCACAAGCTTATCGCAATCAAGCACCATCGGTCTAGCTTTACTAATGGGGACCATATATTTCATCTCGAACTCATACTTAGTTGTATCGATTTCCAACTCATTTTTCACCATGTCATACAATTCTTCAAATGTAATGTTCTTTTTGACACTCGTAATCGTCGAAACTTCTTGATTCACACCTACATACTTCCAAGACCATAGACCATTGACATCTTTTTCAATCTCCACAGGGTAAAATATAAAAATACAAACTTTATCTTCCATCACGCTTCACCGAGATCCTGTTTTAATTCAATACAATAATTACAAACCAATATACACATAGACAAAAACCATAATTCCGTTCAAATAGCCATTAACAAGTTTAAACTTGAGTCACACTATAATCAATCCACCTTGAAATGCAGATAGAAGTTCACATAGCCATTAACAAGTTTAAACTTGTGTCACACTATAATCAATATTTTAAGATTAATACGATTACCATTCACTGGAAATGCAAATTAGATATAACCAAATAGATATATATATATATATATATATATATATATATATAGTCATACCGGGTAATAACTGCACAATTCACAAATTCAACATTTAACCATTTCAATTCAAATCAAATATCCATTTTCAATTAGGGTCGCCCCCATTTTCAATTCAATTCAGAGTTAAACACACGGTTTAAGCTAATCCCGCAGGGTAAGTAAACTAACAAACTCAATTTCCCTAAATTCACATACTGGTATGGAAAGCCAAGAAACCCTTTCGATTACCACCCAGCTCGGCTCGGACAATGATTGACGGAGAAGAAGAAAAGAGAGGGTTGTTCCGGCGAGGACAATGACTGGACACCGATGGAGAGACACAGCAGAGTTATTCGCTTTGCAAAGAGAGGGGCGGAAGCAGAGTAATTGGCTACTGATCTGATTTTGGCGCGTAAATTAGGGTTGGTTAATTTACCCGCCCTAATTTAGAGGGTCGGATTAAGCAAAGTTTAATGGGATGTTTAATTAAGGGTTAATTACATTTTTAGTGTTAAGTAAATCACCCCAAATCAAGAAGGGGGGAGGGCATTAATGGCTTTTCACCCAACTTGGAGAGTCCAAGCTTGTACATGACATGATTTATGTCATAAGCTTATTGTTGCAACAATTTCGGTTGACAAACTTAAATAACTAAAGGCCCCAAAAAAAACGCATAGGCCCTAATCTTAATAAGGTCAGCAATGCTCGTTCAACATGCATCATGATTGTTCACACCACTTATCACTTAATTTGAATAAATTAAGTTGTATACGTATTTAGATGCGTTTGATAACTAATTTAAACATACATTTAATATATTAAATACTCCTTCTGACCCGTAATATAAGTCTTTTTGGTTTATTAATGATGTTTAAAATATAAGTCATTCTCACAAAACAATACAATATTAAATGCATTGTTTTCATTTTCACACTAAATTAACAATGTAATATTATTAATCAGTCCCAAAAAACAATACAATATCTTACATTGAAATATTAAAAAGTAACTCATTTATTATGTTTTTTCTTAAACAGTGTGAAATGGCCAAAAGACCTTATATTATGAGACGGAGAGAGTATATATTTAATGGCATCACAACAAACATAGTTGAGAAGCAATCGAAAAACGCATCAAAATATTTCATGGTGATGGGGCACCGACCCCATCCTGACATATTTACAGCCACACACTTTGAATTAAAAATAATAAAACCAATAACTCAAAACATTTCTACCACTAGATCATTTTCCGTACACTTTTTTTTTTGCACACTTTTTATGCCTTAATCATTTTCCTATCTTAAATGCTGATATTAGGTACTGTGCATTGGCATCGGCAGTCCACATGTGTTGACTTATCTCCTAAAGGCATTAATCACATTTTTTTGTCTTAAGGAAATGGTAGATGCAAGACTACACAAATATATATTGCATTTTTCACTATGGATTAAAATGATGAATTATTTATTGTGATGGGTCCCAGTAAAATGAATGGTGTTAGGGCAGTCCCAGCAGACGCCCCAAATTTTATCCCTAAAATAATATAAAATAATACATATCCCTATTTTACAACATCTCAATTCAAAAACCTCTACAATAGCATCCCTATACTTATCCCTATAACATTTCAAATAATATTAAATAATACATATTCTACCTCACAACCCTATTTATACACATTAAATATTTATTATTTCACTCAAGCAGCATCTCTATCCCTATCCCTATAATTTTTAACAATTAAATATGTTTAGGGCAGTGAATAGTGCATCCCTACAAATAGGGATACACTGTTCATATCCCTAAAAATAAATAGGGATAGGGACTCTGCTGTAGGAGCTATTTGAGGCAAAATCTATTTTTTATCCTCATTTTAGGGATAGGCAGGCGTGATAGAACCTCACTGGAGTGCCTTAATTGTGTTGTGTAGGATTTTGTGGTGAAATAAGTAGTGGATGTATCACTAATCTTCTAGCTAAAGGCATTAATCATTCAAAAATGATAGGTGCACAGAAAAAGTGTAGAACACATCCCCCGATTGTACGGGAAATTATTGTGTGGTGTCTCCACACGGTGTGGAGACACTGTGTGGCACTTTTCCAGACCACACAATTTTATTCTGTAATTAAACTGTGTGGTTCTGATCATTTCATCCGTCACTTTACCTCAAATTCCCTCACCATACAATAACTTCCCCGATTGTACAACTTTGTGAACTATAATTTTCAGTTTTTAGTGTTTTTCTTATTTTAAATGAAATGTATGGCTGAAATTATTTCGGGGGATAAAGCCGGTGAAAGGAGTCGGTGCCCCCATCACCTTCCTTAATCATTTTCCAAAAGGCATTAATCATTTTCTGTACACTTTTTTGTGCACATTTTTTGTGCCTTAATCATTTTCCTATCTTAAATGTTGATATTAGACAATAAAATACTTAGGTTCCGTTTGTTTTGGGTTGGGTTCTTTTCAAAAAATTTTTTTTTTGGGGGGTTTTCTATATACTGGATGATAATAAAATATGATAAAAATGAATGAAGTAAGGATTAAAAAGTTAAAATATGTTTTTCAAATTTATGTTGATAACAAAAATGAGTGGTGAGAGAAATTGAAATAAGATAGTATAATGAATAAAATATTATTAAAAAAGGTAATAAAGTAGATAAAGTAAAATATTGAGAGATGATTCATATTTTTTTTGTAGTTAAAGAATTGATTGGTGAGAGAATTGTAAGAAATATTGGTGATGTTTAACCCCCAAGAAAAACTCAACCCAAAACACCCAAAACTAACAAGGCTTGAGGAATTTAGTGATTTAGGTACATAAATTATTCATAAAAAAAGTCACATAAACAAAATACTAGTGTTAATTTTTTTTTTCTGTTACTATAAACATCGTATGATTTGGATCATTTGTGTGTACACTTTAAATGGATAAATTCTATGTACAAATACCTTTCCAAAACTAAGGGTACTTTCCATGAAAAAGATGATAGTTGAAGAGTCTGTCCATCTCTACAGTAAACTCTCAATAAATGCATAGCTTTGGGATCGACCAAAATTATTACTTTAACGAGTTTATTTGTTATGGCTTTGAATCATGAGCAACAACTCAATTATACAACTGGTATAGATCATGTGCTTCTTGCTTCTAGGATTGATCATACAGCTGTGTACTAGACTGCAATCAGGTTATGAGAAATATTAGACCTCCTAATCAATGTAGGGGACAAGGTAGAGGATATGGTGGTGGAAGGGGACGATCGGGCATCGAAACGGACTCCGATCGGCACAAA
This sequence comes from Gentiana macrophylla, assembly GCA_026214975.1. Taxonomy (NCBI): domain Eukaryota; kingdom Viridiplantae; phylum Streptophyta; class Magnoliopsida; order Gentianales; family Gentianaceae; genus Gentiana; species Gentiana macrophylla. The sequence continues at coordinate 46,260,741 of CM047810.1, read as the reverse complement.
ATTTTGAGGGTTTGTTCGTCTCTCATTCTTCTTCAATCTGAAAGGTGGAATTTACGTTTCAACGGTTTAATCTCCGGGAAATCGTCCACGACTTGACAGCTGCGTTTCTGCTGCGTTTTCGGTGATATTTTTCAACAACTCTTGTATTTTGCATTCTTAGTTGATGCTTTGGTGTAGTTGAGTTGGTTGATGTGTTTGAAACACTTTTGTATCATCTATTGCTGATTAGTGGAGTTTTGTGGGCCTCGGCCTCGTGGTTTTTACTCTCTCACATCGAGAGGGGTTTTCCACGTTAAAATTGTGGTGTTGATTTTCTTTGTGTTTTGTTTCGCTTTATTTATGATTTGATTTCGTTGGGGCTGCCTCATTGAATTCCGTTGCGTGTAATTGGGAAGACTTTGTGGGTATTTGTGATACGTGTGGTATTGCGGCTATTTGTTTTCCCAACAAGTGGTATCGGAGCCCCGGTTAGTTGATTTTGTTTTGAAAGTGTTTTTGGTGAGTTTTTTTTTATTGGTGCAATGGAAGCCAACTTGAATTGAATGATCACTTTAAATGGGTCTAACTATGCCATTTGGAAAAATAAAATGGAGGATCTTTTGAATGTGAAAAATTATTTCTTCTTTGGTTTTGATCTTTGAAAAACACTGAAGATAAAAGCAGATGAAGAGTGGAGCTTGTTGCATAGACAAGTTTGTGGTTATATTAGACAATGGGTTGATGATAATGTTTTAAATCACATTAGTGAGGAGAAACATGCTAGGTCTTTGTGGAAAAAGCTTGAAGACGTGTATGCCCGGAAAATTGGAAACACTAAGATGCTTTTGATGGATAAATTGATGAATTTGAGATATCATGATGGAACTCCTATGGCTGATCATTTGAATACTTTCTTGGGTATTATGAACCAACTTAATGCTATGGGTATTAAGTTTGATGATGAAGTCTGAGGATGGATGCTTCTTGGCTCTTTACCGGAATCGTGGGAAAATTTTTGAAGTTCTCTATCTAATTCTACCCCAGATGGTGTCTTTGTGACCATTGATCTTGCAAAGACTAGTGTTTTGGAAGAAGAGCAGGGAGGAAGGCACATGGTGTTTCCTCACGATCGGATGTCTTAATTCTTGAGTCAATGGGAGAAGCCAAAGTAGAGCTTCTAAAGATAGAGGTCGGAGTAGAAGTAAATCCAAGGGCAAGTACAAAAATTTTGAATGCCATCACTGTGGCAAGAAGGGACACATCAAGAAATTTTGCTTTAAATTGAAATGGGAGAAAAAGGAAAACAATGACAAGAAAGATGATGAGAAGAAGGAAGATCTGATTAATGCAACGGCTTCTTCGATGATTTACTTGTGTTTCAAGAGGTTGATGATGTTATTCTTGATGATGATATGACTAGTTGGGTTGTTGATAGTGGTGCTTCGGTCCATGCTACTTCAAGAAGAGAGTTTTTCACATCATACACTCCAGGTGACTTTAGTGATGTGAGAACAGCTCTGGATTCTATCTTAAAGTGTGCAGGTGATGGAGATATTAGTTTGGAGACGTCTAATGGTACCAGACTGATTCTTAAACGGGTTAAGCATGTTCCAGGGATCCGGATGAATTTGATTTCTGTTGGCAGACTGTGTGATGATGGTTATAATAGCTCATTTTCTTATGATAAGTGGAAGCTCACAAAGGGGTCTTCGGTTGTGGCTAGAGGTACAAAGACACCTACATTTTTGTTTACTCAAGCCAAAGTTATTGTTGATGAGGCTCATGCAGTGGAGTCACATGATGAGACCGAGTTGTGGCATAAGAGGTTATGTTATATGAGCTTGAAAGGAATGACTGTCTTATCTAAGAAAAAATTATTGTCTTGTTCTAACTTGATTTGCATTTGGAAAAGTGTGCTCATTGTCTTGCAGGAAGCAATCTTGAGTTTCTTTTAAATCAAATCCACCTTCAATAAAGTTAGAAGGACTTGAGCTTGTTCATTCTGTTGTTTGTGGTCCTATGAAGACAAGAACGCTTGGTGGTTCTCGTTATTTTATGACTTTTATTGGCGATCACTCAAGAACACTTTGGGTCTACACTTTGAAGACAAAAGATCAAGTGTTAGGCGTGTTCAAGCGATTTCAAGTTATAGTTGAAAGGAAAAGCGGAAAGAAGTTGAAGTGTATTCGGATGACAATAGAGGTGAATACAAAGGTCCATTTCATTATTCTCATGTAGCGGTAGGGTATCGAGACATGAGAGAACTCCGCCAAAGACTCCATGAGTTGAATGGCTTGGCGGAGAGGATGAACAGAACATTAGTGGAGAGAGTCAGATGTTTGCTTTCACAAGCCGGATTGCCTAAATCCTTTTGGGGTGAAGCTTTGAGTACAGTGGTTCATGTACTAAATATGTCTCCATGTGTTCCTTTGCAGAATGATGTTCCTCAGAATGTATGGTCAGGTAAAGATGTAACTTACCATTATTTACGAGTTTTTGGTTGTAAAGCTTATGTTCACATTCCTAAAGATGAAAGGTCTAAGCTTGATGCTAAGACTAAACAATGTATTTTTCTGGGTTATGGTCAAGATGAGTTTGGGTATAAATTTTATGATCCTGTTGACAAGAAAGTGATTAGAAGCCGAGATGTTGTGTTTGCAGAGAATGAGACTTTGCATGATGTTGATAAAAATCGAGTTCAACACCTCAAGGCTAGTGATGGTTGGTGACTTGGAGATAATTTCTCCTACACCTATAGAGGAGCATGGTGCACTTGATGACCAGGGTAATCGGCAGGATGATCTGATTGATTTCGATCAGAACATTGACGATGATATGATTGTGGACCAGTACCAGATGAGGCTCCACCAGTTATTCCCAAGAGATCTACTAGAGAGAGACACCCTTCTACTAGATATCCAGTGACTGCGTATATTTTGCTCTCAGATAGTGGAGAGCCTGAATGTTTTGAGGAGGCCATGGATGATGAACATAAAGATAAATGGCTTGATGCTATGAAAGACGAGATGGAGTCTTTGCATGACAATCACACATATGAGTTGGTGAAATTGCCTAAAGGGAAGAAAGCTTTGAAGAATAAGTGGGTCTTCATAATTAAGAACGAAGACAGTAATTCTACACCTCGGTATAAAGCAAGATTAGTAGTCAAAGGTTTTGGTCAGAGAAAGGCATTGATTTTGGTGAGATTTTCTCTCCTGTTGTGAAAATGTCTTCTATACGGACTGTACATGGCTTGGCAGCTAGTCTTGATTTGGAGGTTGAGCAGATGGATGTTAAAACAACTTTTCTTCATGGTGATTTGGAAGAAGACATCTACATGGAGCAGCCAGAGGGTTTCCAGGTGAAAGTAAAAGAGGATCTAATTGTGTGTAAGTTGAAGAAGAGTCTTTATGGGTTGAAGCAAGCACCTAGAGAGTGGTAAAAGAAATTTGAGTCTGTCATGAAGGAGCAGGGTTACCGGATGACTACTTCAGATCATTGCGTGTTTATTAACAGATTCTCAGAGGATGATTTTATCATTCTTTTACTCTATGTTGATGATATTTTGATTGTTGGAAAGAATGCTTCAAGGATTGACGGGTTGAAGCAGCAGTTAAGCAAGTCTTTTGCCATGAAAGACTTGGGCCGTGCAAAGCAAATTTTATGGATGCAGATTACTCGTGATAGAAAGGCCGGGAAAATTTATTTGTCACAAGAGAAGTACATAAAGAAGGTGCTTCAGAGATTTAGCATGAGTGATGCTAAAGCAGTGTCCAGTCCACTTGCATCTCATTTCAAGTTGAGTATCAAATAGTGTCCTTCTAGCGATGATGAAAAGGAAAGTATGCAAAAGGTCCCGTACTTCAGCAGTGGGTAGTCTGATGTATGCCATGGTATGTACTAGACCAGACATAGCTTATGCAGTTGGTAAGGTTAGTTGTTTTCTTTCTAATCCTGGTAGAGAGCATTGGAATGCTATGAAATGGATTATGAGATATCTCAAGGGTACTACGGATTTATGCATTACTTTTGGTGGTGAAAAACCAGTGTTGGTTGGTTTCACTGATTCTGGCTGGAGATGTTGATTCTTACAAGTCTATTTCAGGATATTTGGTTAAATTTGCAGGGGGAGCTGTGTCATGGCAATCGAGGTTGCAAAAATGTGTTGCACTTTCAACTACTGAAGCTGAGTATATTGCAGCAACTGAAGCGTGTAAAGAGTTGTTGTCGATGAAGAAGTTTCTCCGGGAGCTTGGTTTGAAGCAAGATCAGTATGTGTTGCTTTGTGATAGCCAGGGTGCTATTCATCTTGGTAAGAATGATGTCTTTCATTCTAGGACCAAGCACATTGATGTTCCTTATCATTATATTCGGGATGTGTTGGAGTTGAAGTTGCTAGCACTTGAAAAAGTGCACACGGATGACAATTGTGCGGATATGTTGACAAAAGCGTTGACAAGGGAGAAACTTGAGATATGTCGTTCTATTGTGGGAATGACGAATTCCTCCACAATGTCGTGAGGGGGAGATTTGTTGGGTCGATCACTCCTTTATGGAGCCCAAGCCCACTAAATAATTGAAAAAATAATAATATGTCAAGTAGTATTTAAGGGAACAAATTAGGTTAATTTTTCCCTAATCTTCACAATCTTTTACAACAAAAAAGAGAAGAAATTCGAAGCAATTTTCTGTGTTGCAGCATCAACTTTACGACGACGATCGGGCATCGAAACGGCCTCCGATCGACACGAAATTTTGAGGGCTTGTTCGTCTCTCATTCTTCTTCCATATGAACGGTGGATTTTACGTTTCAACGGTTTAATCTCCGGGAAATCGTCCACGACCTGACTGCTGCGTTTCTGCTGCGTTTTCGGTGATATTTTTCAACAACTCTTGTATTTTGCATTCTTAGTTGATGCTTTGGTGTAGTTGAGTTGGTTGATGTGTTTGAAACACTTTTGTATCATCTTTTGCTGATTAGTGGAGTTTTGTGGGCCTCGGCCTCGTGGTTTTCACTCTCTCACATCGAGAGAGGTTTTCCACGTTAAAATTGTGGTGTTGATTTTCTTTGTGTTTTGTTTCGCTTTATTTGTGATTGAATACGGAAATTATGGAAATTGAGAAGACAAATAAATGATTGAAAATATTTGAGCTAGAACACAAAATGACATCAACAAGAACTTGAGAAATCGTTACATAGTGAAACAAACTTAAGGTCTCCTTTTATTGAATTATAAATTATACCAAAATCACTAGTATTAAACTTGAAGCAAATAGTGACAAATTAACGGCATTTTTCATCGCTAATTGACCAAGGTGAATTAAATCGATGAAATTAATGATAAAACAGCAGCCTCAATTGACTCCATTGAAACCCCGCCAGTGCCAGACATTTGAATTTCCGGATTAACCACCCGGCAATTCTTCCGGATCTCTCCATCCGACCGGTAAGGACTTGGACATTACCCATATTGATCATAGAAGTAGCGAAGCCAGAGAAGAAAGCCCCACTTGATAGCATACGATTCACAAGATTAGCAGAAGCTTTATTATCGAGTAAAGCAACATCGGATTGGAATAGGCCTTTGTGTTGCGTCACTGTGGTGTAGTAATGGTTGTCGAACGAAAGGGAGCTATGCGGATCCATTTCTACTGTTGTATTCGGGTTTGGTGGGTTTGGGCAGAGTTTTTTCAATGCTTTTGCATATACCGGGTCAAGAGATGGATCCACGTCGTCTTTTCCGGTGAAATTTAGCCGTGGGGAGAAGACTGCACAGTGAGCTACACCTATAGTATGGGCACCTGTTGCATTAACATAACAAATGCGTGTACAATTACAACTGTTATACAATTAAGTTTCTAAAGGAAAGCGCTGCTTTCACAATGAGATTGTGACAACAAGTGACATAGAATAATTTTACAATGTTGATCAAGGTAAAAGACACAATTAATGATATAAGTCTCGTCATGATCAAAGATATATACAAAAATGGTGTGTCGCTTGTTACAATTTGGTTGTGTCGTAGTATTTCCGGTTGCTAAAATGTGAATAAGTCATTCTTATAACTGAAATATTATAAAGGAATAATGTTACGATCACAACTACTCTGTCAGAATAAATGTTCCACCATGCATGATGTGCAATGGGACCTCTCATCATTTGACATTTCCTTAAACAAGGATCCCACCATCATATCACGAGTTGTCTTATTGACACATCACGTTGTGACAATATCATTATTTCAGGAATAATGATGATAATGATGTCATCACAACCGTTCTAACACAACAAATACTACAACATGATAATTCTGAGAAATGTCTAGCTCATAATGTGTATTTACTTAAGAAAACAAGGGACTCATTGCTAAATCGTGTAATATTTATTGTATCATAATGATTTTTTTTTTTGAGAACGTATCATAATGATTGTTACGTGTATTGTTTGTACCTGAAAGAGCAACGAGATCATTGAGATTGAGACCCTTTTGTAAAAAATTATTCTGAAGTGTAGTAAAATTGGCAAATGGTGATGGAAGATTTCCGGCCACTTCAGATTCAAGAGACACCACCCCATCTTTTCTTCCGGTCAGTACATTCCACATAGGTTTCTTAAACTGTATCATGGAAAATTAAAAAAACAATTAACAATCTACATTTGTCATACTTACATTAATTAAGAGATATCGATTGATATACTATGATTTGTTACTTACGGGAAAAGAAACAGCATCACGAGCAGACAAAGCTAAGATATCAGCACATGAAACAACACCGGGGCAAGCTTCCTCAACTTGAGCCTTTATAAAATCAATTACTTCAAAACGACCAAGTGAACGATTTGGAAGTGCATCTTTTTCCGACGAGCTATTTCCGACTGTGTCCAACAGAATCGATCCATCACAACCCTAAAACATTACAGCAACCAGATTGATGCTTACATTAGAACATGAAAGTTATAACATTTCTTAGTTCGAGTAATCAAACCTTAAACTGACAGTTAATAAAAACAGAGAAGATCGGGAGTATTAATTACCCGAACAAAGCAGTCGTGGTAATGGACTCGGAGCAATTTAGCACCCAAAGCCGGGTCGGTTTGTGCAGTGCTCCATGTCAATTTTCTAATAAGTTGCTCAGCTTGTGGGCAAGTATTTTGATAAAAACTCTGTTGCAAAGCTGCATTTGAAACCTCCATAAATGTTCCCAACAAAACTACTGCAAAAGATAGCAGAAGCAGATAGTTGCATGGAATTCCCATTTTTCTTATTTTGAAAACAAAAATGGAGGTAAAATTTAATATAAAATTTGATTGTAGAGTAAGAAAAGCTTTAGGCAATAGGCACAATGAAATGAACTCGAATCGAGCCTCTTTTTATAGGCAGATCAAGTTCACTATGAGTTATTATTTTTGTAAAAGAAATTTTAGGGGTCCCATGTATATGTTTATGCTGAAAGGCCAAAATGTTTACTTCTTCCGGAAGTAGTAGGAGAGGTGATGGCTGCCATGAATATTATTATTCACCCGTTCCCGGAGCCGGCCTTGGGTAGAGCAACCTAGGAACCTAGGTCGGCCAGGATTCTCTCGACTATAATTGATCTGACCACACACTCAAAATAAGAAAATGATTTAACCGTAGTTTTTCCTAAAAACTACGTCGATTTGTTGATGATGTCTAAAACAACTTGTACATGACAGATCACTTAAGACTAATATTTGAATGAATCGTTGCTATGTACCTAAGAATGGAGATGATGATCCCTTTATATAGTGATCCATCGTGGGATGGTGAGTTACTGCCCGTAGCCGGCCATTGTTAAGGCGAAGAGCCGAAGATCGTGGAGCAATTATAACTCGAGTCATAATGGAGCAAGAATCTCGGAGCCAATATTGTAGAATACATTAATCGTGGTGTAATGTCTGTGTAATTTCGGAGAATGCCTATTTAAGGGTGAGTAACATCTAGCTGTATGAGATTGGGGACCGGATGACTGCATCGTATTGGATATTAGTGATCGAAGTGATCGCACGACGTCGACAATAAGTGACCGTTGACGTCTTGCGTCATCTTTGGCTATGATGTAGGTATAAGAGCGAAGCTGCACGATGCCGCCAAACCGCCTAGCTAGGGTTTTAACAACAACATTACTTAATAAATAAATAAAGGAGTACTAAACATATAGGCTCTTAGGTGAAAAAAAAACGCCTAGGCCCTAATCTTAATAAGGTCAGCCATGCTCGTTCAACATACATCATGATTGTTCACACCACTTATCACTTAATTTGAATAAATTAAGTTGTATACGTATTTAGATGCGTTTGATAACTAATTTAAAAATACATTTAATATATTAAATACTCCTTCCGTTCCGTAATATAAGTTTTTTGGTTTATTAATGATGTTCTAAAATACTCCCTCCTGACAGACCTAAACCTATCCCTGAGAACGGTGCCAGAAATCTGACAGACGTTTCCTGGGTTAAACGATCCTTACCGGCAGTGTACCGGGTCAAACTGTAGTGCTAGTATGGTGAGTCAGAGTGTCGAATCCTCAGGGAACTTGGTAATTCTTTTATGTGTGGTTAAACACCAAAGAGCTGTTATTAACTCGATCTAAACAGCAATTTTATAACACAGATCACTACTATTCTAGTCAACATAAAATAAATACGAAAATTAAAACTATACTAACATGATATATATAAATACATAAATATATATATATCTGCATAAACCGCAATTTATATATATAGATATAAGTATATATAGATACCAAAATATTAAACAGATAATTTTAGAGAACTGGTCAAAACTTATATAATTGGTTTATACGATCTTTCGATTAAATGAAATGTGTTCGATCTCTCCTTTTATTTTAGGTCCAATTGAGTAAATGAAACGGTGCACTCACGAGGTAAACAATTCCTCCTCACACAAGCGTATGAAATTGTCATATGTCTGCATCGATCGCCCAAGGTCCACAATCTATTACGGTTTTTACGAATGTGTCCCAGTACAAATCTACCTTTAGATAAAAAAGGAGTCACTCCGTTCGTCAAATGGTCAATTTTATTTAAAAGGTTCCGGTTGTCAAAGCCGGACGATTCAACTTTTCGGTTTAAGTTTCAATTAAAGCGATGATTTAACATTATTACGATCTCGAAAGTACAAATTATAATAAGATTCATTTCTCCCAAAGCAAATCTACCCCCGGGTAGGAAATCGGATTCCGTTATCACGTTGTTCACACGGCCAATTTTACCCTCCGGTTTTTCTATCTTTTATCTCGTATCCTAACTAAGAGGCGTCAATTCATAATTAGATTATGAATTCCTCAGATCAATTAAATACGTCAATACGAATACGATTAAAATAGAAAAAGATTCAATTAACTCAATTTTAATCATTTTAACTTAACAACATTTCTTTAACGAAAAGATCGAAATAAAACCGATTACATAGCTTTGGCCAGTATTATATTTAGCCTAAAAACATTATAACAACGAAAAATATAAAAACAAACATAAATACTTAAGAAAAGTTACCGGGTTACAAATGCTGAATCAGAGTTGTATTCTTCCGGACATTACAACGACTTCGACAACACCGAACTTCCGAGACTTTCCCGAGCATTATAACGATACTAAAACTACATTATTACGGCGTAAGGCCTTATTTACAACTACAACTAAAAATTAAAAAGAAAAGAGAGGAGAGGAGAATATATATATGATATGGTTTATATATATTTGGTACCCTCGAACTGCTCTCTGATCAACTCCTTATATAGGCAAAGGTGAAGGGGCCGGACCGGTCCGAGATCAAGCCGGATCGGTCCGGTATAATGATTGCATCCACCAGCTTAATCACTTCAGCATGTGCGGTGAGATATTTATATCATTAAACTTCTAAAATTCATATCTCGAGTTCTGGACCTCTAAAAATTGCAAACGAAATGCCAAAATTAAGGTATCAAGAAACTCTACAACTTTCATGAAGGACTCTTCTCCAGAAAATGCCTTCTTGATTACCTCGTGTTCCTCCGAAGCTATTTCGGGATTTTTATTAACCCAAATCGATTAGCCACTTGATCACTGTTTAAGTTGTAGACCTCCAATCTTCATAATTTAAATTGCATTGGAAAGCTCTCGGGAAAATCTACAACTTTTGTGAAGGACTCTTCTTCAGATAATGTCATTTTGATGAGCCATTCGTTTGTCGAAGACATTTCTCGATTATTACTTAACCAGATTGGTTGGCCACTTGTCCACTTAAGCTATTCAATTGACCATTTAAGCTCGTGGCACTCTCTAAATCATTCCAGATATATGATTAAACTTCAATATGTCGATTCTCGGGGTCTCGGTTTATAAATCTGCAATAAAATACCACAAATACCCACGAATCGACGATTTACACTCCGATTTACTAAAATCGGTACAAAATTACAACTTTTTATTATTATTACTACTAACTACTCTAAATTATAAAGATTAACATTTCATAACATTTATACCATAATTTCATATATTTTACATAGAATTCGTTGATAAAACATAATAATATAACGTATATTTAATCATATAAAAGTAGTACATCAAATTACTCCCCACTTAGCTTTTGATCGTCCTCAAGCAAAAATAAGCGGTAATAAAAGATAATATAATTGATCAGATTTCAGTTTTTAATGTAATTTATATTGTCAATATTATAAATATATTATTTATCTTAATTTAAAATCTTAAGAAGACAGAAAGAGTATATAACTAAAATAACTAAACATTAAATATTATTTAGATGAAATTGTACACGTAATACTTAATAAGTATAAATAAAATATCAGAATTATTTTTAATCGCAACTATTATGAAGTTCTGGAATCGGAAACTTGGTCAGGTAGTCGACAAAAATGGCTTATAAAGTTTAGGCTCAAGATGTTGGTTAATCGAAAAAAAAAGGAAATCAAAAGAGAAAGAGGCAAGTCGTACGTACCTACATCTTCATATTCTTGATCAAAAATAATCATCGATTAATAACATCTCTTTTTTTCTCATTTTCTCTTTTTTTTTTCTTTTTTTTTTCAAGATTAAGAACTAAAAGCGTGAGTGTGTGTAGAAAATCAAACTTACAGGCATTGCTTCATCAAGATTGATCGGAGTACTACTCTTTCGATCGAAAAATACAAGTCAGGTTTCCTTAAACTTGTAATAATTCCTGAGATCTTATGATTCAACTTTTTCTTTTTCATTTTATCTTGTGCCTTCATTCTCAGCAATAGGACATTTCTAGATAATACCCTAGCTGGACTACTATCATCAGGCAATCGGGAGCTTAATTACCTCATAGTGATATAGGACATTTCGTGATAATACCCTACTCACTCCAATCATTGGTAGCTACAACCGATCAGTTCTTTTTATTTTTAAGTTGTTAATCACGGATAAGGAAGATACCTGATATTTGATTAATTCTGTGTAAATATGGTGCTTCGTTCTTAATTTAGAATATTAATATATCCGAACTTATTACGAAAATCGACTATCTTGCAAGTGTCATGAGGTAAGATCGAATATACTACTACTTATCTAATCTTTCCAATCTCAGCATATACCAAAACTTAGCTTTTATGTCTCCATCTCTTTTCATAAGTACGTACAAAACTTGCGGAATTTCAAGGAAATGTAGACCAAAATTAGCTAAAGCTTGGTTATTTAATCACAATTGACAATTTCGAGTGAGGTCTTGATCACTCTAATCAAGGCTGAGGTAGGTTATTTGGCTATAGTTATATTTTTGTGGTGCCAAAAATCAACATACTTAGTCCAATTCCAAACTCATAATTCATATTGAAAATGATTCTAAAATTTTACTTATAAATATCAACATACTTATATAATTTCATGAAAACAATATCTAATATTAATTACTCAATTATATAAACTTAAAATCTTATTAAAATCTAAATTAGACATATAATATAATTATTTTTAACTATTTTTCGAAAATTTTAATGAATTTTCTAACCTAACTCTACTCCCCACTTACGAAATGGCATCGTCCCGATGTTCAATGAGTAGTAAAGAAGTAGGTTCGAAAATAAAATTAAAATTATCTATTAACGTTATTATTCTGATTTTATTTTAGCGTATACTAATTATATCATTAAATTAAACAAACTTAAAAAACTAAGACATATATATTAAACAAGATATATTATTACAAACTTAAAAGAAAAACGTAAACTTAACTAAAAAACTTATTAAAACTTAAATATCACTAACAAACCACTAACAACTCTCTAGATGGTAGACGAACATCCCGGTGTATCAACCGGTAACAACCCAACTCGACTATCTCTGCAGGCGGAAAAATTTCATCCGTCTCGGCTCCTCTACTCCATTCGTAAGAATACACAAACGCGATATCATCCATGAATTAGGCATAGGTTTCCTACTACCTCTCGTGATAGCAAACTCCAACACCGTCCTTTGAATCGTAATCCCCAATCGACAAATACACCGAATGTCAAAGCATAAAGTAGAAGCATTTCATTCTCATTAAACTTTCAAAATCCCGGGTGGGATAAACTCGAGAATTTATGAAATGCTTCCACGCCTTTAGATGTGGAAGTAGAGCTCGTGTTGACATGTCGTGATTTGTATCAAACAGTGGGAACAGACATTGGAACGACTCGTGTTAGTCGTGTACTTTATTCAAATGATTAGAGGGATTTTGTAGTCCCCATTGCATTTCAAAATGTGGCATCGTAACTGGTGGAATTTCAAAGATTTGATTGATAATAGATGAAGAGAAGGAACGACCACTCCTCTTTACTAGAACAACTGAGTGATATCGATCATAGATGTCGTCATAAGTGCAGAATAAAATTCTCGCACTATCGAGACATTTATCCTACCTCTCGGTGTACTGACAAATTTTTTCCAACCAAAACTTCGAATGATAGTTTTTCCCCATTGATCAAGCTTATCAACATTTAAACCTTTCTCCAATAGAATTGGAGAATTTGCAAAACGATTGTGTAAAATGATACTCTCATTGGAAGCTTGAGATTCCGGATGATCCGGTGTGTTAGGCTCGTAAGAATTAACCGATGGTGAGGAGTGGTTTGACATTTAAAATTATATAAAAACAGAGTTGAAAGTAAAAGGAAAGGCAGTGAATGAATGTTTACTCATGCCCTTACTTCCTTTAATATATGAAAAAGTTTACATACGTGGGTGCATTAGACGGACTCAAGAATGACTCACCCTTTTCCCTTCACGGCTCGGTCCGAGAATAGGCCGGACCGGTCCGGCCTCATCTTACTTTTACTGAGGGGACAGAGGTGAAAGACAACTTGTGTTTTGTTTTTTTACTTCACGTGCCTAATACTTCCTACCTCCTTGAAGATATTGCAAAAGATTCATATATATTGATACTAACGGATAAAATGACACATTATATTTTTGTAAAATGACGTAGTAATACTACAAAAATTATTTTTGGGATTTTTTATAGTTTTTATAAAAACTAAACGATCTAGAATGCAAACCAAATTTTGATAAAAACGATTGTAAAAAAAAATAAAATTAAAACAAACCAATATCTAAATGACAAATGTCGAGTAAAAAGTGCAATAAAAATGTTTAATCAAACTAAATAATTAAATTCAATATTCATCGTAGTCTTCCTCAGGATCAACTTGAAAACTCGAACTCGGAAACGATCGAGAAGAAGTCGATGGTCGAATCTGTAGTCGTGGTCTGGATCGAACTATCAAGACCCATCGAACTCATGCCGGTCGTGACATGTGCAAACTCGGTGAATCCTCCCAACTCGACATTCTTTGGTCTCGAACACTGTCGAAAATACACTGTCCCACTAGATTGGCTTCCAAAAGGATATGACGATGGATGAAAGCTCGAAGGTGGTGGAATAGGTGTTACCCACTCTGGTAAGGTATAAGGATCTGACTGACAAGGTGGATAGGCAGGATCATCAAAAGTAGGATTACGAAGCAACTGCCCGTTCCTCCTTAAACCTCTACGAATATCATCACACCACTGCCTAGTACTCTCAGCATACAAAGCCACATTGACTTGACCACGTGCAACATCTGTCACTAAAGATTGAAACATGTCATATGTGATAGTGTTGGAGAAAAGAGTTTGTTGAGGCTGACTAGAAAAAGATGGAAAAGAGGAAGATGATGTAAAAACTGGTGGAGCTGGCTGAGTTTGACGTCTTCTAATCAAAGATCTAATACTACCATCCGGAAGACTAGTCAAACTAGGTCCAATCAGATTTCCATCACCAGAGATAACTTGTCATTAGCGGGAATGGTACTCCCACTTACGACATAAATCGAGAGATAAAACAAGGGAAGTATAGATGACTCCCTGGTCTGGCGATGACAATACTTTCAAAAATTCTTTTAAACATGACCTTTCCAACATCCACTCTAACATCGTTTACCATCGCCCAAGCGATACAAACATCTTCCTTTCCAAAAGCAGTATGTTTACGAGAAGGATAGAGATTATGGCTAATGAATCTTTTAATTGCCCTTAAACCTCTAAAACAGGTTCCGTAATTAAATCGATTTTCAACCCATACGGTTGGGTCAAAAGCGATCCGAGCTCTCGTAGGCGATCTGCTCAAAGCTTGCAGGATCATCTAGATTATAAAGCGCCTGTAATCCTCCTCATCGAGGAAAAACCTCAACTCCTAGAATTGCATTTATGACTGCAGGTTAAAAGGAATATTTCGGTTCGTAAGGGCAGTTTTGCGATCGAGTAAGTCGCTTCTTCCGACAATGTAGATAAAACCGAATAAAACTCGCTACTAGAGTCGTGTTAATCTCCCTTCCCTTCCGTCGCTAAATCTAACCACCGACGTCTCGTAAAAATGTTTTTAACTTCATCACCTAAATCATCCAAGTCTAATCCTTTTCAACGTAACATCACATTTACTATAAATCTTTTCATACGCTTTCTTAGCCTCAGGTGATGCGGTTTTTTCAAAGCTTACGGCTTCTTCCTCAGATGATAAAATTACTGTGCCTACGACAGGAGTTGATATGGGAATTTTTGATTTACGCTTTTTAGAGACTCTCCTACTCGACTCAGCCATTCTACGATATTGATAAAGCCAATCAACAACAAAAACAACAACAAAAACAACAAAAAAATAAAAATGTCACAACACACTCAAAAATCAAAACAGTTGAAATTAATCTAAAAAATTATGAAAAATACGAAATTGATAACTAAATAAACTAAATTATACCTTAATATGTAGAAAACGTTGAAAAGTAGGCCGGAAAAGTTGAAAAGTCGCCGGAATGAAATGGAGCTTGTTTTTGATCCTTTTTTGATTTTTCCAAACTTTTGTGTAAGAGAGGAGATGAAAAGAGGAAGGAATCAAGTAGTGGTGTAGTGTGAGATGAAGTTTTGTTGAAGAAAAGTGAAAAAATTTCGTAATGGTGGGGTTTGGGTGTGTGGGGTGCGGCTGTTAGAAAAAAATTAGGGAAGAAGAAGAAGAAAAGGGAGGGTCCCCGTCTTTTTATGTTTTTAGACCCCGGACCGGTCCGGATTAAGGCCGGATCGGTCCGTGCCCAAATTTTCCACTTTTTCGATTTTTTTTTGACTTTTTATGATTTTTGATGAAAACTTATAAAAATTCTAATAAAACTTAATTAAAATCTTAAAAATAAGTTTATAAAATTTAAAACTTACTAAAAATTTAATAAAATCTTTATAACACTTTAATAAAAAGCTTATAAAAATTTAATAAATTTATATCAACTCTTATAAAATATCTAAATTAAAACTAAAAAACTTTTATAAAACTTTTATAAAACTCCTCAAATTTCATAAAGATCCAATTTTATAAAAATTCTCGAAGTTATGCGAAAATTTTATAAAATAAAATATAAGAAAAGACTCAAACTTAAGGGTTCACGATTCTTCGATTTCTAAATCTTCCAGAGTTACGATATAACGCTCAATCAACCTAACTCCTAAAAACGAAGCATTTGAATTATCTCTTTGAATTCCATCGGGATTTTCGGATAACCACCTAATCGTTCCCTTCCTAACAATATTCAAACACTCATCCTGGATTTGGTTGTGTTTTTCCCACAGCGTCAACATGTTCACTTTTTCCACAGATTACGTGATCTCATTAGAAACTTTGCCCTTCTTTTATCGCACTTCTTGATGTTCCATTACATACTTCTCTCAATCTGATCTCTCTCAACAATTTCTTGTTTTGTTCAAAAACTAAAGCTTCTATAGAAAACGCGACATCTTTATCAAGGCCTAATTTTAAAAGTAAAATAAAAACTCCTATTCTATCTAAAAAAGGCATCCAGTTCTTTTACGTCTATCGGTAAAAGACGAAAAAGAGTTTAAACATAATTAAAAACACGAGAAAAGTAAAGATAGATAGCTTTGGTATTCGGTGATTCTAGTTTCTCACTTTTCGGTTCTTTTATTTTTCCTGCTTTTCAATTTGTCGGGGATCAATCGGTAACATTACTTCTTCTTTTCAAGTGTGATTCCTTCTCCTCCACAAATAACTTTACTCTGTGGCCATTGGCTATAAAAGTTGTATTTCCATCGATTAGTTCAACAACTCCGCTTTGTAAACCCTTGTTACTTTAAATGGACCTGTCCATCTTGACTTAAGCTTACCTGGAAACAACTTTAACCGTGAATTGTACAAAAGCACTCGATCACCTACATGGAACTCACGCTTAAAGATTTTCTTATCATGAAAAGATTTCATGCGTTCTTGTAGATTCGAAAGCGTTTTCATAAGAATCGAGACGAAATTCTTCTAGTTACGTCAATTGAAGCAATCTATGATTACCGGATGACCTTAGGATCGAAATTTAGAAATCTAATAGCCCGTAAGGCTCGGTGTTCTAACTCAAGCGGGAGATGACAAGACTTACCAAAGACTAGCTTATAGGAGAACAACCAATTGGTGTCTTAAAAGCATTGCTCAGACGCCCATAATGCATCATCTAATTTAACTGCCCAGTTTTTACGATTTGAATCAACTGTTTTTTCCACGATTCTCTTGATTTCTCTATTCGACACCTCTACCTGTCCACTAGTTTGCGGATGATAAGGCGTTCCTAACTTATGCGTCACACCATATTTTTCAATTAACTTAGTAAATGGTCGATTGCAAAAATGTGAACCTCTATCACTAATGATCGCCCTTGGAATGTCATATCTAGTGAATATGTTCTTTTTAAGGAATCGTATGACAACTTTGGTATCATTAGTGGGAAGAGCTTCAGCTTCTACCCATTTTGAAACATAATCTACCATTACAAGAATAAATCTTTTTCCAAACGATATAGGGAAAGGTCCCATGAAATCTATGCCCCAAACATCAAAAAGTTCACATTCTAAAATAGGTTGCATAGGCATTTCATGTTTTTTAGATACATTTCCCCATTTTTGACAAGATTCACAAGATTTAACATATGTATAAGCATCTTTATATAGTGTAGGCCAATAAAAACCACATTGTAAAACTTTAAAAGCAGTTTTCCATCCTCCATGATGACCTCCTGCCTCACGATCATGACAAAATGATAAAATACTTAAAATTTCATTATCAGGCACACATTTTCTGATTATCCCATCCGAACACTTACGGAAAAGGTCTGGTTCCTCCCAGTAATAAAATTTTAAATCGTAAAAGAATTTCTTTTTCTGCTGCCAAGTCCAATGAGACGGAATATAATCACTGAGTTAAGTAATTAATGATATCTCCAAACCAAGGTGACATTTCCTTAGAAGGAATTCTATTTTTTAATAACTGCATGGTTGAAGGAGTATCTATTCTAAATAGTTGTTCATTAGGAAATGAATCTTTAATTTCATTCCCTATCTCTTCCTCAGTTTCCATTCTACTTAGATGATCTGCTACTACATTCTCACTTCCTTTTTATCTTTAATTTCAATATCAAATTCTTGAAGTAGGAGAATCCATCTAAGAAGAGGCGTGGTTTCGCATCCTTCTTACTCAAGTAAATACTTTGAGTTGAATGGTCTCAGTATAGATTATTACCTTAGAACCAACAATATACGATCGAAACTTATCTAAGGCAAAAATTACACCACTATGATTCTTTTTCAGTAGTTGCATAATTAAGTCGAAGCTGCGTTTAATGTGTGAGAAGCATAGTAGATAGCTTTGAGAATTTTGTTATACCTTTGACCTAAAAGCAGCTCCTACATTAAATCGCTTGCATCACACATAATCTCAAAAGGCAAATCCTGGCCTGGTGCTACCAATACTAGTGCAGTAATCAACTTCGCTTTCAGGGTCTTAAATGATTCCATACATTTATTATCAAAGTTAAAAGGTACTTCTTTTTCAAGCAAATGACTTAGAGGCTTTTACTATTTTTGAAAAATCTGCAATAAATCTCCTATAAAATCCTGCATGTCCAAGAAATCCTCTTAGAGTCCTTAGATTAACTAGTGGTGGTAATTTTTCAATCACTTCGACTTTAGCTTTATCAACTTCAATTCCTATTTCAGAGATTCTATGACCTAGAACAATTCCTTCTGATACCATTAAATGACATTTTTCCCAGTTTAGTACTAGATTGGTATCCTCACAGCGTTGTAACACTCTTTCTAAGTGCGACAAACATTTACCAAAAGAATCTCCGTAAACACTAAAGTCGTCCATAAAATTTCTAAGAATTTCTCAACCATATCGGAAAATATAGACATCATACATCTTTGAAACGTAAGCAGAGCATTACATAAACCAAACGGCATTCGTTTATACGCAAAAGTTCCATAAGGACAAGTGAAAGTAGTCTTTTCCCTATCTCCTGCTGCAATGAAAATCTGTAAATATCCTGAATAACCATCTAAGAAACAGTAATACTTATGACCACTTAAACGTTCCAACATTTGAACTATGAATGGAAGTGGATGATGATCTTTCTTAGTATGATCATTTAGCTTTCTAAAATCAATGCACATTCGATATCTGTAATTTCCCTTGTTGGAATCCATTCATTCTTATCATTCTCTTTCTTTGTGAAACCTCATTTCTTTGGTACAACTTGAGTTGGACTCACCCATTCACTATCGATATAGGAAAGATTATTCCCATTTCTAATAGCTTAATCACCTCTTTCTTAACGATTAGTCAGTAAATTCGGGTTGAGGCGGCGTTGCGGTTGAATACAAGGTTTAGCATCTTCTTTCGTAATTATCTTATGAACACAAATCTCGTGGCTAATACCTCGAATATCGGCAACTGTCCATCCAAAAGCTTTCTTATGCTTTCTTAACATTCTAAGTAATTGATCTTCTTGTTGCTCAGTTAAAGTTGATGAAATAATAATTGGTAATAGATTATCAGTTTCAAGAAAAGCATATTTCAGATTTAAAGGTAACGGTTTCAATTCCAGATTCTTTGGTGGATCTTCTATTGACGATTTAAGAACTGGTCCTTCTAGTTCTAACTCCAAATACTTATGTCATGGTGGCTTAAAAGTAAAGCTTCCTTTATCTAGAGAAAGGATTATCTCTTTCATTTCAATGTCTTCCTCGTCTTCTTTATAGATAGACAGAGTTAAGCATTCTTCTAATCTGTCTTCAAAAGTTGGTAACTGATTATCATAGACAGAATGAATATCTTCTATAAAAGAACATGATTCTGGTGATGTATATGGATGGTTCATAGCTTTGAAAATATTGAAAGCAACTTCATTTTCATTGACTCTCAAAATTAATTCTCCTTTCGAACATCGATTAAAGTTCTTCCCTGTAGCTAGAAATGGACGACCTAGAATAAGAGGTCTTTGAATAACCTTCTTCCATTTCCATAACTACAAAGTCTCTTTGGAAAATAGAATTTGTCTACTTTAACCAATACGTCCTTAATAATCCTTTTAGGGTACTTAATCGATCTATCTGCCATTTGCAGAGTCATTTCAGTCTTAGTAAGCTTTCCTATGCCTAGCTTTTTATAATCCTCATAAGACATGAGATTTATACTAGCTCAAGATCACATAAGACCTTCTAAACAGAAATCCTCCAATTTCACATGGAATCGTGAAACTTCCGGGATCTTTCAGTTTAGGTGGTAACTTATCTTTTGACTGTGTAGAACATTCTTCATTTAGGCATATATTCTCATATTCCTCTAATTTTTTCTTATTTGATAGTATATCTTTTTGAAACTTTCCATAAGGTATATTAATCGAGCTTCAATAATGGGGATATTAACATGAAGATGACGAAAAGTGCCAAGGAAACGAGCATACTTCTTATCAATTTTTGCCTTTTTGATTTGATCTTTAGGAGGGTAAGGTAAAGATTCTAAATCTATAACCTTTGGCTCCTTAGTCAATTTCTCCTTTCCTTTCTCCTTAAACCCTTGAGTATTACTTAGTCGCCATGTTTCGGGTTCTTGAATTTTTTCCTTTAAATTGTTCCCTGAATCAATCTCTACTTCAGACTCTTTCGGTTTTTCCTGTTTCTCATCCTTATTACCAGTTTCATCTATTCTAACATGTTCCTTGAATAAAGTCCTTAAATCTTTATCCATAGGGTCTTTCAAAATCCTAGGGATTTTTACCCATTTTTCACCTTCATTCTCAGGTTCCAAACTTCTATTCCTTTTCAAAAAATTCTCTATAATTTCTTCTTCCTCATCAGTAAATTCAATTTCATCTTTAGTTTCATCATTCTTTCCATCTAAATCATTTTCTACTTCATTATTCCCAAAGTTTTCAACTCCATTACTACCACTGAGTTTCCTACTTTTCGTAACTACAACATTTACCTCTCTTGGGTTTCTTTCAGTGTTACTTGGTAATCCTCCTGGGGGTCTACTGTTGTTACGTTCACCTTCCCTACTCAAATGATCTTCCATATTCCTCAATGAGGCTTCTATCGTTCTCATTCTGGTGTCATGTCCACTCATAGATGTTTTCATTGTACTCATATCTTTAGTGATTTGTACCAATAGAAGTCATCATTGTTTCCATATTCTTAGCTTGAGTAGATACTACACCCATCATATTTTCCATCGCTTTTTCCCATTTTTCAACTCCTTCTCGCAGTTGAGTTGAACTTTGAGTTCTTGGTATACTTTGAGTGGTATGTTGAGGATAGGATCTAGGTAATGACTGTAAATTCTGATTAGACGTGTTTTCTTGATAGATTTGATTGTTATTCATATTCCTATACTGAACTGGATCTGGCGGTTGTCCTGGCTTACTAGGGTTTTCAGACCATCGATAAGTAGGCTGATATCTTCTAATAACATTAAACGAGTTTGAATAAGCATTGTTCAAATTCCTATGCTGCTGAAGAAAACTCACCTCCTCCCTTGAGTATCCTGTTGGTTCTTCACTCCCTAATGACACATTATCATGACTTGAGTATTCATTTGGTGTACTATTGTGCGAACTTTGGTTCTTATTTCATTGTAAACCATCAAATTTCCTACTCAAATTCTCCAAGTGTGCTAGAACTTCCGTATTAGACGTACATTCTCCTGCGCAAAGCTACTTTTTCGGTGCTAGAACCGGTTTCCCACATACGTTATTTTTGGAAATCTTTTCTATAGCATCGTAAACTATTTGAGCTTCACTCATCATTAACGAACCACCACATGCATGATCTACATTCGCACGTGAATCTTTTCTTAATTTACGACATAAGAGTTGAATTTGCATATCTAAGGAATAACCATGATCGGGACAAGCTCTTAACAGTTTTTTAAACCTTTCCCACGCATTCCCGAGTGTTTCTTCAGATCCTTGTCTAAAGTTAGCAACCTCGACTTTTAATTCCAAATTTCGTCCCAGAGTGAAATATTGTTTGTAAATTCAGTTTGAATCTCCTCCCAACTAGTTAGTGAGTGGTGTGGAAGAGACATAAACCAATCTCGGGCTCGTCCTTTTAAAGAAAAAGGAAACATAGTCATCCTCGTTAATTCCTTATGAGCACCTTGACTTTTGGCTGTATTGCATAATTCTTCAAACAGATAGAGATGATGATGTGGATCTTCATCATCCTCTCCTAGGAATTGGGCTCTTGCGTCAATTAAACCAAAAAGATGAGACTTAATTTCGAAATTATTCGCTCCTTCATTAGGTAAAAGTATGGGATTATTAGTCTGGTTTCTCCTTATGGTTTGATCACAGATAGGTCTCGGGTTTGGTTGATTGTTACGATTATTCTGGTTCCGATTCTGATTATTTCTATTATTATTATTATTATTGGGTTAACGAGGTTTTGTCCATGCCCTAGAGCATGTTCGACCCTTGTTCGGTGTTTCATCACCGATTTGACCATTCTCGTATTTTGTTTGAAGATGATTCGTCAGATTTCACGACTAGTATGACCTCGTTTACTCTCTACTCTAATCGCCTTTCGTAAGTGTTTATGTCGGGCTTATAAGGAGTGAGCGGGGCCTTACCACTTCTGGTCATCAACTAACGAAAATAGAAAATAACTAGAAATAGATAGTAGTAGAAAAAATTGGTAACTTACCTTTAAGGTAAGTATCAACGAAAAATAAAATAGAAATGGGATAAGAAAAATGTTGGCTTATTCTCGAGAATTTTGAGCTAATACAAGTAGTAACCATAGACACAAAAAAAGAAATTAGCGACGTTCCCCGGCAACGGCGCCATAAAGCTGACAGACCTAAACCTATCCCTGAGAACGGTGCCGAAATCGGCTGGACGCTTTCTGGTTAAACGATCCTTACCGGCGGTGTACCGGGTCAAATCAGTAGTGCTAGTATGGTGAGTCGAGTGTCGAATCCTCAGGGAACTTGGTAATTCTTTTATGTGTGGTTAAACACCAAAGAGCTGTTATTAACTCGATCTAAACCGCAATTTTATAACACAGATCACTACTATTCTAGTCAACATAAAATAAATACGAAAATTAAAAATATACTAACATGATATATATAAATACATAAATATATATAGATCTGCATAAACATAATTTATATATATAGATATAAGTATATATAGATACCAAAATATTAAGCAGATAATTTTAGAGAAGCGCCAAAACTTATATAATTGGTTTATACGATCTTTCGATTAAATGAAATGTGTTCGATCTCTCCTTTTATTTTAGGTCCAATTGAGTAAATGAAACGGTGCACTCTCGAGGTAAACAATTCCTCCTCACACAAGCGTATGAAATTGTCATATGTCCATTGCATCAGTTCAAGGTCCACAATCATTACGGTTTTTTCGAACAGTCCCTCAAGACAAATCTACCTTTAGATAAAAAGGAGTCACTCCGTTCGTCAAACGGTCAATTTTATTTAAAAGGTTCCGGTTGTCAAAGCCGGACGATTCAACTTTCCGGTTTAAGTTTCAATTAAACTGATGATTTAACATTATTACGATCTCGAGTACAAATTATAATAAAATTCATTTCTCCCAAAGCAAATCTACCCCCAGGTAGGAAATCGGATTCCGTTATCACGTTGTTCACACGGCCAATTTTACCCTCCGGTTTTTCTATCTTTTATCTCTATCCTAACTACGAGGCGTCAATTCATAATTAGATTATGAATTCCTCAGATCAATTAAATACGTCAATACGAATACGATTAAAATAGAAAAAGATTCAATTAACTCAATTTTAATCATTTTAACTTAACAACATTTCTTTAACGAAAAGATCGAAATAAAACCGATTACATAGCTTTGGCCAGTATTATATTTAGCCTAAAAACATTATAACAACGAAAAATATAAAAACAAACATAAATACTTAAGAAAAGTTACCCGGTTACAAATGCTGAATCAGAGTTGTATTCTTCCGGACATTACAACGACTTCGACAACACCGAACTTCCGAGACTTTCCCGAGCATTATAACGATACTAAAACTACATTATTACGGCGTAAGACATTATTTACAACTACAACTAAAAATTAAAAAGAAAAGAGAGGAGAGGAGAATATATATATGATATGGTTTATATATATTTGGTACCCTCGAACTGCTCTCTGATCAACTCCTTATATAGGCAAAGGTGAAGGGGCCGGACCGGTCCGAGATCAAGCCGGATCGGTCCGGTATAATGATTGCATCCACCAGCTTAATCACTTCAGCATGTGCGGTGAGATATTTATATCATTAAACTTCTAAAATTCATATCTCGAGTTCTGGACCTCTAAAAATTGCAAACGAAATGCCAAAATTAAGGTATCGAGAAACTCTACAACTTTCATGAAGGACTCTTCTCCAGAAAATGCCTTCTTGATTACCTCGTGTTCCTCGAAGCTATTTGGGATTTTTATTAACCCAAATCGATTAGCCACTTGATCTTTGTTTAAGTTGTAGACCTCCAATCTTCATAATTTAAATTGCATTGGAAAGCTCTCGGAAAATCTACAACTTTTGTGAAGGACTCTTCTTGAGATAATGTCATTTTGATGAGTCATTCGTTTGTCGAAGACATTTCTCAATTATTACTTAACCAGATTGGTTGGCCACTTGTCCACTTAAGCTATTCAATTGACCATTTAAGCTCGTGGCACTCTCTAAATCATTCCAGAGATATGATTAAAGTTCAATATGTCGATTCTCGGGGTCTCGGTTTATAAACCGCAATAAAATACCACAAATACCCCATAAATCGACATTTATTACACTCCGATTTACTAAAATCGGTACAAAATTACAACTTTTTATTATTATTACTACTAACTACTCTAAATTATAAAGATTAACATTTCATAACATTTATACCATAATTTCATATATTTTACATAGAATTCGTTGATAAAACATAATAATATAACGTATATTTAATCATATAAAAGTATTAAATCACCTCCGTCCCGCAATATAAGTCCTTTTAACTTTTTTTTGGTGTCTCAAAATATAAGTCTTTCTCACATTTCAATATAAGATTAATGCATTGTTTTCAGTTTCACACTAAACAATGCAATATTATAAGCCACTCCCAAAAAACAATACAATTATTTGCCTTGAATATTAAAAAGTAACTCATTTATGATTTTTCTTAATCTGTGTGAAAAGTCCAAAAGGACTTATAATACGGGACGGAGGGAGTATAAGTCATTCTCACAAAACAATACAATATTAAATGCATTGTTTTCATTTTCACACTAAACAATGTAATACTATTATTAACCAGTCCCAAAAAACAATACAATATTTTATATTAAAATATTAAAAGTAACTCATTTATTATGTTTTTCTTAAATGTGTGAAATTACTAAAAGACTCAGTATTATGGGACGGAGAGAGTATATGTTTAATGGCATCACAACAAACATAGTTGAGAGGCAATCGAAACACGCATCAAAATATTTCATGGTGATGGGGCACCGACCCCATCCTGACATATTTACAACCACACACTTTGAATTAAAAATAATAAAACCAATAACTCAAAACATTTCTACCACTAGTTCATTTTCGAGATCTTTGCCGAAAT
The DNA here is from genome assembly GCA_026214975.1 of Gentiana macrophylla. Classification (NCBI taxonomy): domain Eukaryota; kingdom Viridiplantae; phylum Streptophyta; class Magnoliopsida; order Gentianales; family Gentianaceae; genus Gentiana; species Gentiana macrophylla. Next base: position 46,235,258 of record CM047810.1, on the reverse strand, counting down.
ACCACTCTTGAGACAAGGCAAATGTTGGACTACCACTCAATTGTCAAAATACCACTCCGTTTTTCACGTTTTAGGTGTTTTTGGAACCAAACTAAACCCTAATTGGGCTTTAACCCCAATAGGGATTTGTATACCTTAAGATCGTGCACATTCATGAAAAAAATCCCCAGAAATTGCGAACCAAAATTTTGAAAATTACACTGAAGTGGTATTTCCACAAATACACCACAAAATGGGTGGTACTCCAGAAAAAATCCCGATCATTTTCCGTACACTTTTTTTTTGCACACTTTTTATGCCTTAATCATTTTCCTATCTTAAGTGCTGATATTAGGTAGTGTGCATTGGCATCGGCAGCCCACATGTGTTGACTTACCTGGCATTAATCACATTTTTTGTGCTATGGGAAATGTTATGTGCACTACACAAATATATAGTGCATTTTCACTACATGGTTTATTTTTACGGATTAAAATGATGAATTATTTATTGTGATGGGTCCTAGTAAAATGAATGGTGTTGATTGTCAGGATGTTGTGGTGAAATAAGTAGTGGATGTATCACTACTCTTCTAGCTAAAGGCATTAATCAGTCAAAAATGATAGGTGCACAGAAAAAGTGTAGAACACATCCCCCGATTGTACAGGAAATTATTGTGTGGTGTCTCCACACGGTGTGGAGACACCGTGTGGCACTTTTTCAGTGTTAGCATTCATACAACCAAACAAGAATTGAAAAGGAGAAGAGAAGCTTGTGATATTAAAATGAAAAGCATACCTAGTAGAATACAAGAGAGAGACTTATATAGCCAGGCACAAAGCAAAACTAAAAGGAAAAAGACTAAAAAGCCCTTAAGGCTAAAATACTAATAGCTAATATAAATATATATGCTAACACCCCCCCTCAAACTCACAACGGTACAACAAGAAGCATCGAGAGTTTGTCAACGAAAAATCTATGACGCTCGACAGTGTGAGACTTCGTGAAGAAGTCAGCCAACTGCAAGGATGACGGAGTAAACGGTAGAGAAATGGTGCCGTGATCCAAATGATGCCGAGTGAAATGACAGTCAATCTCAATGTGTTTGGTGCGCTCATGAAACACCGTATTATGAGCAATCTGAATGGCACTCTTATTATCACAATACATAAGAGTGGGGTCAGAAAGAGTAACTCCCATGTCAGCCAGTAACCAACGCAACCATATAATCTCAGCCGTAGTGGAAACCATAGCACGATACTCTGCCTCGGTGGAAGAACGGGAAACTACATCTTGTTTCTTGCTTTTCCACGAAATAAGAGAATCACCAAGAAAATACAAAACCTACCGTGGACTTCCGAAAAGTCGGATCACCACCCAATCTGCATCGAGTAAAAGAAACGAAGCTCCAAGGAAGAAGTGGATGGAAACAAAAGACTCGTAAAGAGATCCCCGTAGTAACGCAAAATACGCACAACAAAGGCCCAATGTACACAGAAGAGGTCTTTGAAATAAACTGACTAACAATGTGAACAAAGATAGGCAATATCAGGCGAGTGATCGTCAAATAAACAAGATCGCCAACAATGGACCTATCACAGTGGGATGCAGAGAGAGTGCCATCATCCTGGAGTATACTTTGCGTTCGGATCGAGAGGAGTGTCGAGGTGCGAGTGTCGAGTGAGCCGTGCACGATGAATAATATCGCATACTTGGATCGAGATAGAGGCAACCTCGTGGTGAGAGGCAACTTCAATTCCCAAAAATATCGTAAAGTGGCCCAAATCTTTCATTTCAAAGCAACGGGACAAGGTTGCTTTCAAATCCACAATACCATCAACATCATCACCCGTAATAATCATATCATCAACATATAACAAAGGAGAACACGACCCGTAAGTCGATCGAACAAATAAAGCAGAGTCGTAAGTGGCTGAGAGACAAATCCAAGGAGATCACAACCCGAGAAAATCTATCATACCAAGCCCGAGGGCTTGTTTAAGGCCATACAACGCCTTCTTAAGGCGACAAACACGTCTGGAGCATGAGAAACACCGGTGGGGAACCAAATACACTTCTTCCTTCAAGTCGCCATTCAAAAAGGCATTTTTAACATCCATCTGAGATATATGCCACTGACGAACAGATGCAACAGCAATGAGGACACGGACTGAAGTCATCTTGGCAATAGGAGCAAAAGTCTCCTCATAATCTAAACCATACTTTTGAGCAAACCCCTTAGCAACTAAGCGGGCCTTGTATCGCTCAATAGAACCATCGGATTTCGTCTTAACTTTGTACACCCATCTAGAACCAATAGTCTTTTTACCTGCAGGAAGATAAACAAGGTCCCAAGTACCAGTCTTGTCAAAGGCAGACAGTTGCTCAGCCATAGCATTTTGCCAATCACGGGAACGAACAACCTCCTTATAAGAGGAAGGCCCAGAGATAGGATCAATGGAAACAAGAAAGGAAGCAAAAGACTTAGAATAATAAGAATAGGCAAAGTCAGGTAAATGAGTAGACTTACGTATGCGTACTGGATAGCGGGGCTCAGCAAGATCCGTCGTCATAAGCGGTGATTGGGTAGCCGTATCAGGGGTCGGAGAATCATCAATTATAGGTGCAGTATGAGGTGAAGAGTTAGGACGAGAAAGGATCAATGTGAATAAGATCGATTTAGTCAAGTTGTAGGTCTTTGGCAAGGGAATGGTATAGAAAGGATATGCTCGAGGAAGGAGACATGGCGAGACACGTATAGTTTTGAAAGGAGGGATCATAACAACGATAACCTTTTGACCTATACCACACCCAAGGAAAACACATATAGCAACACGAGAAGAAATTTTGGACGATTCTACATATGGACGAAGAACAAAGCAAGTGGAACCGAAGACTCTAAGAGAGAATAATTAGGTGGTTGACCAAATAATTGTTCATAAGGAGAAAGGCGAGTTATGAGCAAATCGGGATACGATTAATAATGTAAGCGGAGGTGAGGACAAACTTCTCCCTAAAACTCATTTGGAACACTAGCGGATAGCAACATAGACTCCAGCAGTTTCAACAATATGTCGGTGTTTTCTCTCAAAGAACACCATTCTCACTTTGAGGGTATCGCACTAAGATCGATGCACAAGACCTTCGTAAAGAAAAAGATCGTAGAAAGGTTCCACTAGTGTATTCCCACCCAAATCGTAACGGAAACACTTAACAACAGTGGAATGTTGGGTTTTAACATAGGCTTGAAAATGAGTATAAATCTTAGTGAACTCAGAACAATGTTTCATCAAAAACACCCAAACATAACGAGTATAGTCATCAATAAAGGACACATAATATCTAGACCCCCCTTTGGTAGGAATAGGAGCGGGTCCCCAAACATCAGAGTGGACTAAATCAAAAGGCGCACAAGATTTTGATGAACTATTATGAAAAGACAAAGCAGAAAATTTCCCAAGTTTACATCCACTACAATTAGAAATATCATGAGATTTCAAATCACCCAAAACACCAGTGTTACACAAAAATTTCAAACGAGAGTGTGAAACATGACCAAGTCTAGAATGCCATAAAAAATACTTAGAGGATGAACTGGTTAAATGAAAAGAAGATAAATCAACATAGGTGGCAATTTGATAGCCGTGGAGTACGCACTCATTCAAAACATAAAGAGACCCTTGTCTCACGGCCTCGTCCCAATCACCTCTTGGAATCGGGATCCCGCATGTAACAAGAAGTGGAAGAAAAATGAACAGAATATCCAGAATCACGTACATAATTGACCAACAGATGCAAGACTGAGAGTAAGTTTAAGGATACAATAGACATTTGAGAGAGACACGTGGGGAGTGTGAATAGTGCCAATGCCATCTAATGGCAAATGTGAGCCATCAGCAGTAACAATAGTAGGGGAACATGAGTGGAAGACAAAGATGTAAACTTAGATGAATCAGAGACATATGAAAAGAAGCCCCCAGTCTAAAACCCATAGGGATGATGGTTTACCCGAGGATTTGATGAAGGCAAACATGTTGGAGAACAGTAGTCATGGCAAAATCCGAGGCGGTGGGACTGTCGACTGAGGACGGAGGACCGAGTAGCAAGGAATCTCTGGCTGCTCGCAAGGGCATCCATGAAGGATTCGAGGAAGAAGCCACATCCAAATCACCCGTAAGTGCGGCCGCGACCATATAAGATGACCCACTACGGTCCGTCCCTCGCCCAAGACCTTGTGTGCGTGGTCGCCCACCACGGTTACGATGCCGAGACTTATCACCAGACGCCGAATTCTTCAAGGCTAATACAGGCACTAACTTTTCCAATGTCCAAAGGCTTACACAATAACGACACTCATCCTTTCGTGAGTATTTGTCCGAAGCTGTTGAGATGGTGTCGCTAAAACGGATGCGAATGGGCGGTTGGTACCTTTTCGATTTGTGTTTTTGAGACAAGTTTCTTCAACTAACAACTCGTGAACCACCGAATCGACAGAGGCAAGGGATTACGATGCATAATCGAAGCACGCAGCGATTGCTCATATTCAGGACGGCGAGTGTGAGTGTTTGAACAAGACGTGATTCCTCCCGATGAACAATATAAGGTTCAAAGGCCTTCAATTCAAAGAGACTCTGTCATAGCCAATCGATCCCAAAGAGCGTTGATTTCAAAGATAAAATTCACGAATGCTGCGATCATTCTATGACAAAACACGGATTTCCTTCTAGCGAAAGCGAGCGAGATATATTGGTGCGCATAAACAGTCTTCCCAAGTAGTCCCAAACCTCCTTAGCAGTTTCATACTTAGCCAATTGCACACCAATCTTAACATCGACTGAATTATTAATCCAAGTAATAATTTTTGAATTGGTACAATCCCACTTATCAAGCAAATCAGCATAATTATCAGTACCTGTTGTGGGAGCTTTAGCAACCCTCAAACATATTTCCATATTTCTTTCCCCGAAGACATTTTTTCATCACATAGCTCCAATACGAGTAATTTTACCATCCAAACGAACACCAATTGATCGCGCAACGAGTCATCACTAGAGCCATTGGTGAACCGAAAAGACCCAAAAAAGGCACAAGTCGAACCTCAAGCAAATCGGACAATACTACACGATGGACGGAACCCCAAACAAATCGATGCAAAATCGGAACCCCAAACAAATCGAGACAAAATCGATGCAAAATCGAATCAAAAACTCACCAAAGAGACGGCGGCAACGACCATATAGTTCAATCATGACAGTTGGGCTTTAGATGATTATAGGCTCGATACCATGTTAGCATTCATACAACCAAACAAGAATTGAAAAGGAGAAGATGAATCTTTGGAAGCTTGTGATATTAAAATGAAAAGCATACCTAGTAGAATACAAGAGAAAGACTTATATAGCCAGGCACAAAGCAAAACTAAAAGGAAAAAGACTAAAAAAGCCCTTAAGGCTAAAATACTAATAGCTAATATAAATATATATGCTAACATCCAGATCACACAGTTTTATTCTGTATTTAAACTGTGTGATTCTGGTCGTTTCACCCGTCACTTTACCTCAAATTCTCTCACCACACAATAACTTCCCCGGTTGTACAACTTTGTGAACCATATTTTTCAGCTTTTAGTGTTTTTCTTTTTTAATTGAAATGTATGCATTTGAAATTCTTTTCGGGATAAAGCCGGTGAAAGGAGTCGGTGGTGCCCCATCACCTTCCTTAATCATTTTCTCAAAGGCATTAATCATTTCTGTACACTTTTTTTGTGCATATTTTTTGTGCCTTAATCATTTTCCTATTTTAAATGTTGATATTAGACAATAAAATACTAAGGTTCCGTTTGTTTTGAGTTGGGTTTTCTTTTCTTTTCTTTTTTGGGGGGGTTTTTCTATATACTAAATGATAATAAAATATGATAATAATGAATGAAGTAAGGATTAAAAAGTTAAAATATTTTTTTCAAATTTATGTTGATAACAAAAATGAGTGGTGAGAGAAATTGAAATAAGATAGTATAATGAATAAAATATTATTAAAGAATGTAATACAGTAGATAAAGTGAAATGTTGAGAGATGATTAATATTTTTTTTGTAGTTAAAGAATTGTAAGAAATATTGGTGATGTGATATATAAAACCCCCAAAAAAAACTCAACCCAAAACACCCAAAACTAACAAGGCTTAAGAAATTTAGTGATTTAGGTACATAAATTATTCACATAAAAAAAGTCACATAAACAAAATACTAGTGTTAATTTTTTTTTTATGTTACTATAAACATCGTATGCTTTGAATCATTTGTGTGTACACTTTAAATGGATAAATTCTATGTACAAATACCTTTCCAACACTAAGGGTACTTTCCATGAAAAAGATGATAGTTGAAGAGTCTATCCATCTCTACAGTAAACTCTCGATAAATGCATAACTTTGGGATCGACCAAAATTATTACTTTAATGAGTTTATTTGATTATCGACAAATGAATAATTTATTCATTTATCGATAAATTAATATTTATTACTTTACAAAGAAATAATTAATATTATGCATCTAGTCCAGAAATGAAGAGACAAATATTAATTAAAATGTTTGGGAAGCTAGAAAGATTATAAGAATTTGTGCTCTTGGATAATTATCGAAATCAAAAATGAAAATGTTTCAATTCCTTATAAATAAGTACACAGTATAACATAAAGTGAAATGTTCTTGAAGTTGTGTATGCTCTACAAAAAGTTAAAGATGGGATCGAATTTGGTTTAGCCCCTAAGAAGAAAAAAGTTACTCTAGATGCATATTTTCAGAAAATATGAAGTGAAATGTGAAATTTTGAAAATATGTAAGTTTAATACATAAATTTCTAACTGGAATTATGTATTTATTATTTTATATTTTTATTAGGCTTTATTGTATTCAATTTCTTTTTATTACTTAATGCATTTAGCGAAATTATTAATTTAGTACACATGCCCAAATCGGGACCGGAAAAAATTATTATCTTAGTGATGATATTACTTTATCGGATATTCATTTATCGATAGTTTACTCTTAACGAGTAATTTTTTTTGTGGTGTCTCTATTTTATTCGGAGATATTATTTATGAGGATGATTATTCCACAGCAAATATGTATAATAAAGTGTCACAACAACTTTTTCCTCCATTGATTTTTTTGGAAACCATTTGAATCAATAGGTCTCACATCAAAATCAATAATCTAAAAGTGTGTTGTGGATAAGTGGTGAGCTACATATATGGCCTAAGGAGAGCAACCGCCCCCCCCCTCAATCTGAAAAAAGTCTACTAATATATGTAGTATGCATGTTGTTTGCCCCCCTTGATTTTTAATTTTTCTCTTTAAAAATTTCATTGCCCCCTCTTACCCGAGATCCTGTGTCCGCCCTTGGTTTGTGGACTTTGTTGTGACTATATTGTTGTGCATTATTACTACTCATTATTTATATTGAAATACGTTTGTGTGTTTAAGGAATGTTAATTGTTTTTACTATTTACATTAATTGAAAATCACTGTGTATTTCAATGTAAATAATGTCTCCGTATATAATGGGAAGACTATGAAAAATTTCCTTGTACTTCACTATATCTTTATTTTATTTTTTTGACAATTACTTCACTATATCTTTAAAAAGTTAAAACATTTCCATGCAATAACATCAAAACAATATTATCTTCTAGTCTAACATGTCTAATATACCTCAGTTCATATTCAATCAACGATTTAGTATTGTAAAATTAAGCCTTAATCAGTTTTATGTTTTTAGTTGAAATAAGGACAAAATTTTATTATTTGGACCAAAATGCCTTTAAAATTAATCCACGATCTAAACAATTGGCCGCTCTAAACTACATACTACTCTAAACAAATGGCCGCGCTCCTCCTCCGCCGCTACCTTCCTCCTTCCTTCCTCCGCCGTTTTCGATGCAGGATCATGGGTCATGGGCTTCTTATATCTAATGGGCTTTTCTTTTGTCTTTTGTGTGTTAATGTTTGGTAGGTTAGCTGGGCATATATGCCGTAAATTGCATGGGAAATATCAGCTTTGTAATATTCCAAACCTTTGGTTCCATGAAAATAGTTGATAACTCGAGATTCCGTGACCGTCCGGCTCGATGATGGAGTCAATCCTTTCATGCATTTCACACGTGTTTTACCCCTATTTTGTAGCACTTGAGCCTCATTTCAATCAATTAGATGCCTAATCACGCTTATTTTATCACTCAAGGTTCTACATCACACTTAGTCGGAAATCTCATTTTTTTCATTGGAATGTGGACCTTTATCGCACACACGGGTACTTGCACCCCATGATTTTCTGGGATAGGTTTGTATTGTATTTTGCGTGTATAGGGATTTACGGGCCCCAAAATGTCTCAAGCTCAGTATATCGGGATGGTTGGTGAGTTTGAACAAGCATTGGAGAGGAAGAAGTTTAAATTTTGGAAATCTGCATTCTTGGTACTTACCAAGTCATCTTGGTAGTCACGTAACTTGAAAGAATTTGGACAGGATACACAGAAAACTCGGTAGCCACCAGACAAGCCTTGGTGACTACCGAGAATTGAGCAGAATGGTTCATAATCTGGGTACTTACCAAGAAAGCTGTGGTGTCCACCGAAGTCTGTTTTTAAATTATATTAATTCTCACCCTCATTTTGAACAAGGACGAGTTAGGAAGCTCCTGGGGCGAATTTGAAATTTGTGAGAACACCTTCTTCTCACCTCAAAATTCTTAGTTCTACGGTAGATTTAGCCATAAAAAGTAGATCAAATCCACACCAATTTATGTAATTTCCTTCTACTTTCTTAGATCTTTTTTCTTCTTTTCAGTTTCTTGTGCAAAAACCCAAAATACTCATTCTTAGCTTTAATTTCCTGCAATTTCTTGTAATTGGAGCATGGGCTTTGTTCATCCATGGTGGATACATCAATCTTTGGTTGACCCTTCATGGGAAATGGATTAATTTCATGTTTTCATCTTTGAATTGAGGTATCTCTTCTCCTTTTAGTGTAATTTTCGGTTTTCATGGCTTTACTTAGTATAAATTGCTTGTCTATTGCATTAATCATGAGTAGCTAAGTGAAATGTGGCTTGGGTGATGAGAAAATGAGCTAAATCTTGTAAGTGCTTGGATTCAAGTTAGATTGTCTTGTATGTTCTTAATTTGTTTATGTCATGGTGATTGATCTTCATGGATGTGATTAATTAATGACTAATTGCCTCATCTAAGTGTTAATTCGAGGCGTAATTGTAAGAATTGACATGGAACTAGTCACCATGAACACATAGTAAAATCATCACAGAGATAGAATTGATTTCTAGTGTGTGTGTTGCATAATCTTGAATTGGGAAATTCATAGTCCTTTAATGCATAACTATTCATCCTAATCTAGTCCTAGCCGATAGGTTTGGTGTTTGGTTATAGTTCGTTGATGCGAGAGATCGATTGACGGTAATATAGTGAATTGCACCTTGAATGTGTTGAGAATTCGTTAGTGAAGCTTGATTCCGAGTAGTTACGAGAGTTCATATCTAGTTCGTTGGAACATCACCCGAGCCACCTCATTTCATATCATTTCCCCTTCGTTCGAGTCATTGTAGTTTTAGTTAATCGCACTTTTAGTTCGCCTTTCATTAGTTGTTTCGTAGTTGGTTCACACTTTCTTCTTGATTAATGGATACACCTAGACTAATTGTTTCGCCGCTTTGGTATTCAACTAGATTTCTCCCTGTGGATACGACCTTGCTCACCGATCTAGACTACTGATGAGCCGGTACTCGCCGGTTAGAGTGGAAACCTAGTGAGGCCGATCAAGTTTCTTTAAGATTACTCAGTTTAGTGTTTATATTTATTTATTCTATGACTCTTTACATCATCCGTATCGAGCAAGGATTTTTCCTCGATGACGATGGCCGAATCGATGGTGGAAGTTGCCGGATCTACGACGCAGTTCGGGATTCGAGGGCCCTTTGGAGTGTCGTGTACAAATTCGACCACAACCGGAGTTTCTACATGATGAGAGGCGTCGGAGGTGGTCGATTTGAAACGCGGCATGAATGAATCCAAATCCGACGATCACCCATCGGATGAGATTTCCCTCGTACGCCAACTGGGGGGTCGATAAGGATCCTCTTTGTAGAGGGTTAAAGGAACGCAGAACTGAATCCTTTGATGTTGAGGAGATCGGTTCTAGACAACATTCATCTTATCGTGAAAAGTACAAATCGGTGGTGTGTAAAGATGGGTTGTTTCAAGAAGATGACAGCAGAAGACTTTCATATCAAAGGTATGGACGTGATTACTACCATTTCAAGGCAAATTTTCCTTCATTCAGTGGAGCTCAAGATGTGAATCATGTGTTGGATTGGATTGATGCTGTTGAGGATTATTTTGACAAAACGAATCCACCCGAGGCTTTGAAATTCGAAATGGCAGCTACCAGGTTTAAAGGTCAAGCTCGTACATGGTGGGAGGAGTTGAAAAACCTCTGTTTATCTGAAGGTAAGGATTTGATTTCTTCATGGTTCGAAATGAGTGAGCTTTTATTTCACAGATTTTCACCCGCCAAGTGTTCGACATAATGCACCTCTCAAAGCAACACCCCTAAACATGAAGTTGATCAGGAGTGCAACTATCCGGATGAGTTGACTTGCTTAATGTCAGACACTAAGATTCATGCAAAATAAAATCATGTGAAGCAAATTGAAGAGGCTATGAACATCATTTCCCATGGAACTCACAATTGTCAGCAGCAAAATGTTGGGCCTTCTAAGAAAGAAAATATACCTGCACTTATTCTACTTGATGCTACAAAGATTGAGCAAACAAAGGGTTCATCATGATCATGATGCTTTTAAGGAGGTAGAAATTGAGGATGTTCTTTGAAATTCTACAAGTCGAATCCGAGAAATCCAAATCAAGTTGGGGAAACCATTGTGGAAGAATCCATAATTCAAGGCACCTCTTTCGGATCAATAGTCACCCTTCATAGGCATTATGGATTGGGTGTGGCTCAGCTGGCTCCTTCGGGAGTGAGGACTGTAATAGGTTTTATCATACTTTGACGGGTGGCCGAGCTGCAGTTCTCAGTGGGCTTGCTCCGATCTTTCTATCGCCTATCCTGCAGTCCGGGGCCGGGATTGTATCACCTTTCCCGCCGATCGGGGTTCCGGAAATGATGCCCGAGGGTCCTGGCACGGGCGCGTGGCGGGGTGTTTCTTCTTGTCCGAGACCGGGAGATTCCAAGTCGACGACTGGAACACGAAGCACTACAATGGGACGAGTGCCCTGACTTTCCCGACACTTGTTTACGGTGATTTTTACGATTTATATTACATTATTTCGTAACAATATCCTTCGTATTTTATTAATTTTTATAGAAAATTAAGTGTTTAATGGATTTATTGAAAGAATGAAGTTGGAAAGTATTAGAGTGCAAAGTCGGGTTATTTACGTGATTTTATTGGCAATTATCTATTTATATATGTGATGTCACACTTTGCACGTTTTTATTATTGTAGGTACAACGAGCATATCGTGGACGAATCGAAAAGTTGAAGGAGTTCGAGCAGAAATTTATTTGAAGATTAAAGAGAAGGATAAAATATGAAGTATCTTATATTTTTATATTAGGGTTTAGATTTCTTCTACCCTAATCTTGAAAAAAACATTATAAAAGGACGGAGCCATCAAAGATTCAAAGATACGTAAGATATAGTTTTTTCTCAAGAACAAATACCATACGAAACCTTAGGCGATTGTTGGGTTCGGTCGACCGAACCTCTTCACTCGGTCGACCGAGTGTTTTTCCTTTTTTTTATTTTTTATTCCGTCTGGTACTGGCTATGGTGAGAGGCTGAAGCAGTTTGGAACAAGCTTTGTGAAACCGTTCTCAGCAACATCTTGATTTTCGGATTTGGTTTGTCTTGTGAGTTTAATTTAATTGTATCTTTTCTATGATTTTTATTGTCGTGCAATTTCCATTGATGAATGTGTTGCATATTTGATTGATTAATAATTGATGAGAATTGATTGTTAAACCAAGATCGCCATAGTCAAGATTAGATTTTTAATCTAATAACGATAGTCGTTAGGTTAGAAATCTAGGTTGCGAGACTGAACAAATCTCACACCTTGTTAGTCAAAGCGTTAATCTTTTGAATCGATAGATGAAGGAGATTGATAGGAGAATTTTTCTAAGACATTAGAAATTCACACCCACGATAGGTGAATCAAAATTTTCGTTAAATCATCACAAGACAACCTTAGAGTCGAAAATTAGGGTTGCGGGATCGGTGGATCATTGCTTGTTCATTTTTAGATTAATTGAAAGAAAAAAAAATCATTTGTGCTCACCATAGTCATCGAAATAATTTTATAGTTTTTATTGCATTTTTAGTTTATAGATTAGAATCATCGTCGTTAATCCGGTTCGCACTATCTTTTCGGCTTTGGATTTTAGATCTTCTCGTCAGCTTTGTTCTTTATCGTTTTCATTACCAGTTCATTTGGTTTTGTTATTTTAGGATAGGACGTTTTTACTTCTCGTGACAACTTTAGGAAAATTAATCAAACTAGACAAAGACGATTCCCTGTGAGTTCGACTCCGGTTTTAGTCATTATACTACGATCCCTGCACTTGGGGTAAACCGGATTTATATTATTACTTGTTATATTTCGTTTAGCATAAAATCCGAGACAACACTACTAAGGTAGATGCCATTCGGAACGCGGGGATCGTTCTAAGGTCTGAGGCGACGTCCGAATCGATCATCGCGCACGGCCGACGACGCGGACCCGACCTTATCACCCTCCGGATGATGTCCGCCGTGAACTGTATAAACTACTCGCCTCGACTCACTCGTATGATGGCGGTGTGTAACTTACTCTCTTTCTTGCAAAGTGTGGACATTGGCCGGCCTCTTAGCCCCCGATCCGGGAGTGGGGGTAGGGCCTTCAGTATCTGGGACAACCGAACCCACCACCTCTGGGGGTCATCAGTCGCCTGTCAGGGTGGTGGGGTCGCTAGTCGGTTCTCACACGGCTCACCTGCTGGCTGAGCTGGAAGACGATGTTCAGGAGGACCCCCATTCCTTCCAGAATGTGGATACTCCTATGATAACGGTAGACGATACCGAGGGGACGAAGATGAGGATGAGAGCCGAGACTCTCTAATACGCCGATCCTTTCGCTCTAAGTCGGAAGACACGCGTCTGGAGGAGAGAGGAGAAAAGAGGTATCGAGCCGCCACTGGCCGAGCTCGGAAGACCGGGGTTGACGGATCGGGAGTTCGTCACGAAGAGGTCGATGTTGACCCATATGCATCGTGCCATACGGCCGATGGGGTACAGGATTTTTCTCAGATGACTCTCAGAGAGTTGACCGAAGCCGGCTATGCTGCCATGAGACAGGTAACTATCTTTCCACCCACCTAATATCCACCATATTCTGTTTGAAGCATCTTAATCAGGCTGTGCTTTCCCAGGGGACGATCGTAGGAGAAGAGATCTTTTGCCGCCTAGCGCGCTCGGCCGCCGACCGGCAAAAGAGAGCCATAGATCTGAAATCAAAAGACGATCGCATTCGAGAACTCGAAGAGCGCTTACGGATACAGGCAGAAGAGGCCAAAGGGTTGAGGTCCGAATATGAGGTTCGCCTTCAAGAATTTATGAACGAACACTTAGAGAGGAGGTGGTGGGAGAACATGTCACTGAGGCTTCAAGGAAACTCTCGCTAGCCAAGTCTTTGCTCGAGATTTTCCTGTTCGCCTTCAGGAAGCCTCCGATCAAGCTGTTGGCGCTTACAAATATTCTCCTCACCTGGTTGAATCTTTGAAGCGGTTGCTGAGTCCTGTAGTGAGAGCCAGTTACACGCAGGGAATAAACGATTGCCGGGTTCATCATCCCGACCTTACAATCGACAGTTTGGCTCACCCTTCCTTGTACGCTCCTGACGCCGCATCCGACTACTCGGCTCGGGTGAAGGAGTTTCAAGCAGGGGTGGATCTTGTAACGAAGTATCCTATATGAGGATAAAACCTATTTGTAGATTTTTTCATTATGGTTGCAAAGTTTTTAATGAAACTTAATGAAAATTTTTGGTTTGATTGTTAAGTTAATTTTTTATTTGTTTTGTTTGTTTAGTTATTCTTTGGTTGTTTAGTAGTGTGGTAGCCCCCTAGTACGGCATGCCTATGATTATTCAGAATGGCGTACTAGTGTGTTTTAAGTTTGATTGCGCAATCAGGTTGTTTCGAAGTAGTATCGGCAAGACCATTTCGGGCTGGCGTCTTGCTTACTAAGATGGGTGAGCGGGGCCAGGATGGTGCCGACTTCTCAACGAACAAGGCCAGATCGGACTGACGACTTGCTTAATAGAGGTGGGTGAGCGGGGCCAGGCTGATGCTGACTTCTCACCGAACAAGGCCAGATCAGACTGACGACTTGTCTAAGCAAAAATTACAGGATTGAACAAGACGTTTTATAAATAATAATAGCAATTTTATTCAAGAATGGCAGAATGTAAACAATATTTAAGTAGAATCCGATCACGAGACGCCTGTTACGGATAGAACCTTCGTAGGTTATTGGTGTGCCAACTCCTGGGGATGGTTTTCCCCTGAGAGCCGGCTAACTGATAAGCGCCCTTTCTATGTACCATTACCACTTTGTAGGGTCCCTCCCAGTTTGGGTCTAGCTTGCCTTCGGGGCCTTGTCTGCTAACTATGTTCTTTCGGAAGACCAAATCTCCTTCTTTGAAGTATGAGTGCCTTACTTTGCTGTCGTAATATTGGAAAATTCTTTGTTTATACTTGCCATTCGAATGAAAGCAATTTCTCTGTTTTCCTCTAGGTCGTCCTTTGCATGCCTGATTTCTACTTCCATATCCGTTTTGTCCTGAAGCTCGAGCCGTGGCGATGGCAACCGATCTCGGCAGGGATAACAGACTCGCTTCCATACGCCGGGAGAACGGTGTTTCTCCGCCGTGGAGTTCGGGTGGTTCGACACGCCCATAGAATATTCGGCAGTGCTCGCCCAACTCTCCTTCTTCTTCGAGTCTCTTCTTTAATTTGAATTTGATCTATCTCATTCGCTTGTTCGACTTGCCCATTGGCTTGTGGATAGCCTACTAAGGTAAAATCTTCGGGAAATTCCTAACTCGCACACCAGGATCGGACACCTTTATCATCGAATCGTGTTCCGTTATGCGATATTAGAGCCTTTAGGATCCCATATCTACACACAACATTCTTCCGGATGAACTTCGAATAGCCTGCGGTAATAGTGGTAAGGGTTCGGCTTCCACCCACTTAGTGAAGTAATCCGGCCTAATATAAGGAACTTGAAATTGCCCGGTGCTCGGGGTAGAGGTCCGACTAGGTCGACCCCTCACTGATCGAAAGGCCAGGCCGCGACCAGGGGTGTCATTTGTTGTGAGGCTAGATGAGGTATGTTGATATGCACTTGACATGACTTACATTCACGGACGAGGTCTTCAGCATCTTGTTGCATGGTCGGCCAATAGTATCCGAATAGCCTGCACTTGCGTGCTAATGTTCGAGCCCCCGGATGGTTCCCACAGATTCCTAAGTGAATTTCGCAAAGCAAATAGTTACCTTCATCCTCTGTTACGCATCTGAGCCAGGGGGCGATGAAGGATTTTCTATACAGTATATTGTCGAAAAGCACGTACCTTGCTACCTGGAACTTCATTCTTCTAGCTAAAACTTTATCATTCGGCAGTACGGCATCCCGGAGATAGGATACTATGGGGTCCATCCAGGTATCCTTTTGAGTGATGGGTTGAACTTTCTGAGCATCATAGCTTCTTTCCCGCAGTAATTCTACCAGCACCTTCTTGCTAGGCGTAAAGTTGGATGCTATCTTTGAAAGGGCATCGGCTCTCCGATTACGAGATCGGGTACTTGCTCTATAAGAGACGTGTGTTGAACGCTTTGAGCCGATCGTTAGCTATGGCTAGGTATTTTTCATGGGTTCCTCCTGGCCTCGTATTCTCCTTTCACATGATTGACTATTAAGCTGGGAATCGCTATACACTTGCAAATTCTTTGCTCCCAACTTAGCCGCTGAGTTGAGTCCAGGTGATCGGCGCTTCATACTCGGCTTCATTGTTGGTGGCCGAGAATAAGTGCGTAGGGAAATTCTTCGCCTTTTGGGTGATGAGCGAAGGCCCGCACTGCCCCTCTTTGTTAGAGGCCCCATCAACGTACAATGTCCAAGATTCATCCTCTTGTCTTGGCCGACTTTGTTCAATCATGATGGGCGTTTCCTCGGCGAGAAAATCGCTAGCGCTTGTGCTTTGATGGCCGTTCGGGGCGAAAGTCTATATCATACTCGCCAACTCTACTACCTATTTTGCCAAGCGTCCGGAGGTCTCTCGGTGGGACAAGATCTGGCGTCGGGCGGTGGTCGGTGATCACGACAATCGGATGCGCTTGAAAGTAAGGTCTCGCTGGAGGCGTGTACTAGAGATAGTGCTAACCTCTTGGCATCGTATGTATCGACCTCAGGCCACGGCGCCTTGCTAACATAGAAGATTGGTTTTTGAGCATTATCCCGCTCCTTGGCGAGGACCATGGCCGATGGCTTCGCCACACGCCGCCGCAGTATATGAATAGGTATCCTCGGTTGTGGTGACGTTAACGGGCGATTCGCCAAATACGCTTTTAGGTCTTCAAATGCTTGTCGGCAATTCTCATCCCACTTGAATGGGTTAACTTGCTTTTAACCTTGAAAAAGCGGCGAGAGCTCATTGCGGATTTTGACAGGAAACGTCCGAGTGCAGCCATCCTTCCTGTTAATCTCTGTACCTCTTTGAGGCTTCTTGGTGTCGGCATAGTCCTTAATGCGTCTACTTTGTCTGGGTTGGCTCTGATACCTTCTTGTGATATCATGTATCCTAAAAACTTTCCGGTCCGAACTCCAAAGGTACACTTTTTGGGATTGAGCTTCATCTGTGAGGCTTCAAGCACCTCAAAAACTTCTCTCACGCCTTCTGTGCTTGCTCAGGACTTTCTTTTTATCAAGCAGGTCATACACGTACACTTCCATGCACTTCCCGATCCGATCTTTGAATATCTTATTGATGACTCTTTGGTAGGTCGCTCCGGCGTTTTGAGGCCGAATGGCATGGTTCGGTAACAATACGTGCCGTACTCCTCGATGAACGAGGTCTTTCAAAGATCGCAGGATCCATAATAACTGATGGTATCCTCTGTAAGCATCCGAAAACCGAATACCCGAAACCTATGGTCGAATCCACCATCCGATCTATGCGTGGCGTGGGGTAACAATCCTTTGGGCAAGCTTGGTTGAGATCGGTGAAGTCTACGCGACATCCTCCACCGCCATCCGGCTTCTTTACCAAAGACAGGGTTTGCTAGCCACTCGGGGTAGCTCACTTACTCGAATAATGTTGGCCTGAAGTAGCTTATTCAACTCTCGCTCGCACGGCGTCGATCCGTTCTTGGGCGAAGTGTCTCTTCTTTTGTCGGACAGGCCTCGGGATGGGTCTGCGTTTAGTCGGTGCATGGCGGACTTGGGGACAACCCCTGGCATCTCTCTCGTTGTCCAGGCAAATACTTCCTTAAATTCTTTTAACAGAGCTACTAGCCGTTCATGCGTCACTGGGATCCATGTGCCTACCTCGATAGTTCGATCGTTCGGCCTTCCACGCATAAACCGCTGCCGGTCGTGTCATCCAAGACCAGGTTTCTCACGTTCGGGCGAGAGTTCTTCAACCGAGATCGGTGCCGGTCGGCAGCTCCGTGTACTTCGGACGTAACGCAGCCCGCTTATCCGACCCATATCGCTTTATGATTTCTACGGGATTATCGTTGACTATAAACCTTAGGTTGTTGTGAACGAGTGACACGACGGCTCGCAAGGCAATCAACGGGGCGCCCTAGGATTATATTATAGGGGGCGAGGCCTTAACCACCACATACTCAACGGGAAGGGTTCGATTCCAGGAGATCGGCCGAAGGTGGTGGAGAGGACAATAGTGCCCTCCGGATATACAGGGGAGTCGGCCAGGCCAAACAAGGGGGAACTTGTTGGAGTTAATTCAATGCTATCCAAATGCATTAAAAGTAGAGTAGAGTGATACATGATACTTACAGCGCTTCCGGTGTCAATACAGATGCGCCTTACCAAGTTTTGTTCCATCATGGCCTCAATCACAAGACCATTGCTGTTGGCTTCCATAGGAATGGGATCAATGGCGTCGTACACCACCTCCTTGACACATCTTCGCTTTTTCCAGGGTGTCTGGCTATAACCGTCGTGTTTTCTAGGGATAGTGTTCACGTTCTTCATCCTCAGGCAGGTTCCACCGACGAGGTGTTCACTAGTATATGCCCTCCTTCTAGCGCCAATTGACGATCTAAAAATCGTCTCTTTCTAATTTAGGGTTCTTGCTCTTAGTGATAACCTGGGGAAACTCCAGAATATGAAGATGATAACGAGGGGGATTATTTTTGGGGTGATTTAGATCGCACTTGAAGGTTATCAAGGTCGCCACGTATCCAATTGTTGAAATTGGAATCAAGTCTCCGTAGTTCCTCAGGGATAGTTTATATAGAGGGCTCAAGCCCTGGGTTTTAATGTGGCGTGTCTACATGAGGGACACTAGTCAACGTGTTCCCTAAGGAAAAGATTATGATTGATTAATCCCCTTGATTTTTAGGAGATAGGTATGGTATTTGAATATTAATATTAAAGGATAAAGATTCGGGCCTTTATCATTCAGACTTTATAATAGTTATCCTGGTTATTGCCTAGGTAATAAATAAGATTTTTACTCGGAATAAACCAGCAGGCCAGAGCTGGCCCCTGGGGAACGGGAACGAGGGCCGGACTCCAGCTATCAAGAAGTTGTACAAGTCTAAAGGCTTAGCCCGACCTATGAGATCGGCGGAGAGCACAGCAAGTCGCCCAGAATCCGATGCGACGACCGACCTTCGACCGCCAGAGATCGAGATGACCCGTGGGGTCGGTCATACTGAACCAGCGATGACAAGTGGATGAGTGGGCTCTCTCGGGATCGGATCCCGGAGTCGAAAGTAGTTTATTCTTCTAAGTCGAGTGTCGGGCCACCAAAGAGGTGCCACGTGGATGAGTCCATTTTAAGCGGCAAAGATCACCATGTGATATACTACGCGTCCAAGACCCTTAATCAAGCTCAATGTAATTATACCACGACAGAAAAGGAGCTTCTGGCGGTAGTATTCGCATTCGAGAAGTTCAGATCTTACTTGTTGGGTTCTAAGGTAGTGGTTTACACCGACCACGCAGCGTTGAAGTATTTGATGACAAAGAAAGAGTCCAAACCGCGGTTAATCCGGTGGATTTTTCTATTGCAAGAATTCGATCTTGAGATCAAGGATAGAAAAGGAGTGGAGAATTCTGTAGCGGATCATTTAAGCCGAATTGTCAAGGAAGAAGAGTTGATACCTATCACGGAAACATTTCTGGATGAGCAACTTTTCCACACCACAAGTATGTTAGGTAAGGAGCCATGGTATGCCGACATTGTCAATTATTTAGTCACTTTGGCGTCTTTCCTCGAATATGCCCACCTTGCAAGAGAAATAAATTGAAAAGTGAATCCAAATACTATATATGGGATGAGCCTTATTTGTGGAAGCTTGGTTCCGACCAAGTGATACTGACGATGCATTCTCAAGATGAGGTTCACTCAATTATTGTGTATTGTCATGAATTGGCATGTGGAGGTCATTTTGGACCCAAGAGGACAAAGACGAAATGTGCTTGATAAAGTGGATTTTATCGGGAAACTCTCTTCAAAGATTGTTATTTTTTTGCAAAAGTCGCACTCGATGTCAAAAGGTGGGTAACATTTCTTTGAGGATGAAATGCCTCAACAACCACTATTGTTTTGCTGAAATCTTTGATGTGTGGGGAATGGATTTCATGGGCCCTTTCCTAGTTCATTCGGAATTTATATATATTGTTGGGTGTGGATTATATCTCTATGTGGGTAGAGGCCAAGGCCACCCGCTCTAATGATTCCAAGGTTGTGTGTGGTTTTCTTAGATCTTACATTTTCAATCGATTTGGGGTCCCAAGAGCGGTGATTAGCGATCAAGGAACTCATTTCGCAACCGTGGTGTAAAAGCTTTGATGTTAAGGTATGGAGTGCACCATGTAGAGTAGCCACCACGTATCATCCATGCACCAACGGTCAAGCGGAGGTTTCAACAGAGAGATAAAGACCATTTTGGAGAAGATGGTAAATCCAAACCGCAAGGACTGGAGTTCGCGTTTAGATGACGCTCTTTGGGCATATCGCACAGCCTATAAGACACCGATTGGAATGTCACCATTGTTAGGTGTGATGCCCGAAAGACAATTTTGTAATTGTTTTATTTAATAAATGAAATGATATTATTATTCATATTTATTATTCTCATAATCACCGATGTGACAATAGTATTTACACTACAGAAAACCCTAAAGTATATCGTTTATGTAATCACTTAACTCAGTGTATGGTATATACACGGGAGGATTGAGTTAGTGAAGATGTACTTAAAATACAATTAGCCCGTAGTGAAGTTAATCGAGAGTATCGGGTCTCTCCTTTAACGTGCTATTAATGTGCCCATAACACAATAGGTGTGATTGTCTTATCCGGACTTTCGGTTAAGAGAACCTAATGGGGCATTTATATATGATAGATATATCATATAGAAATTTGGACCGATTTGATTAGAGTTCACGATATAATTCCGTAATCGAGAAGTCTTATCGAATCAATGGATGATCATATTTATGGATATATCTTAATCTCGAGGTGATCACGACCAACCGCTTGAATCGATATGAAGTTTGACTTGACGGTTAAGGATTACACCGAGTCCGTGGTCCGAATTACCCATCTTGGCATTGTAATTTGGATTGAGTGAGTAGTCCGTGTTATCACACAGATACGGAATCCATTCCTTCCATTTATGGAAGTAGATAGACGATTCCTTATTTGTTAATCCTAAAGCGATCGATCCATGGAGTTCATATTACATCGATTAGCTACCGGTGAGTTGTATGAATTAATTGATCACTAGGGGTTAATGGTAAATAAGGATAAGAGGTTCTAGAAAGGGTTAACGGTAACTTCCCGATTTAGAATGAGCAAAGATATGGAGGATTAATCCATATGTAATGATTATATCAATGGACGCTTATTATTATTCTCGTGAGGAGATAAATATAATCTCATAATCGGAGGAGTGCGATCGCCACGGGATTATGGTGGCATATTCTGTGATTGATTTATCGAATATAATTATTACGTTTCGTAAGATAATTATTTATTTGATTTATCGGAGTCGTGATTATTAGTCCATGGTCCCCGACGTGCCTCCTAATATAGCATAGCTATTCTCGGACGTCGAATCCTAATAATATTAATTTAGTTCTTGTTGGACTTTATTAAAACGATATGTGAATTAATTGTTTAGTTGGACTAAATAATTAAATCTGGAAAAGACATTTTTCGTGACTTACTCGAATTGGGTGTTGACCAATTTTGACCCAAATTGGTCAAATATGCGTGGACTTTGAATTTGAAGGAAAAGGTGCATGTTATATTATTTAATTATTAAGGAATTTGTTTCTTGGATAATTATTTAATATGTGATTTATCTTTTATTTGTTAAATGATAAATCATGGAATATTGGATAAAATATTTATTTATCCTAATTTGTTTGGGATAAATATTATATTTATCTTTTATTTGGAAAAGGATTAATGTAATAATTATCTCTTAATTATTTAATCCTTGAGGTTAAGTTTTACTCTCCTATATAAAGAGAGTTCTCCAAGCCTTTTTAGCACACATAAATTTCGACTTCTCTTAGAGAGAAGGAGCAAATTTTCGGCCAAGGAATATGGGGAAAATCTTGGAGATTTTTCCGGGTAGAAAGATATCGGAAGGATTCGAGACGAGGATTTCCTTCCACCGGGAGTTGCTTGGATCACACGTACGGAAGATCGTGGTGCTCTTCACATCTTCTTTTCTATTGCGGTTCTTCAACTTAGATTTTGAGATCCAAGAGGTATGATCTACAACCCCCTTGTAGATATAGATCTAGTTATTTTATTACGTGTATTTTATAGATCTAGATCCTTAAATCGCTCCACATTGCGGATGATATTACTAACGATGGTATCGATCGCCAAGGTGATCTATATTTATACGTATAAAATATTAGATCAGGATTTTAAAACATGTAGTTTTCTTTTGTCCCAAATTTTTTTTTAAGGGGCGAAAATTTTTGTTTTTATGTTATGAATGTCTTGGTTGAAGAGATGGATTGGGTTACAGATCTTTGTTTATTGTTAGATCTATTGTAAATTCTTTGTTTAGAACAATTGAAGATAGAAATTGTATTTTATTTATGTCAAATTTCAAATTTATGTAAAAGTAGCATCTTTTATTATAATTTTGATGTTCGGGTTCGAGACGCAGCGAAGATGGCGTATGACAAGATCACAGATTGAAGATCATCAAGAAGGTAAAAAACGGGAGGAGAGCCGAATTGTTTAATTATTTTCCGTCGGCAATCATTTTTTTGGCGGTAGCAAATTTTTTTTTTTTTGTTGTAACCTAATGTTAGAACATGGCCGCAAGTTTTGAAAAAAAAAAAAAAAAAAGGTTTTTTAACTTTTCTGCCGTGACTTGCCTCATTAATAAAAAAAAAATTCAGTTTTTTTTTATACTTGGCCGATGGCGGTTATTAAAAAAAAAAAAAAAAAAAAAATTAAAAACAATTTGATAATATATATATATATATATATATATATATATTTTTTGAATATATTGGTATATTACGGCCTTCTCTCTCAATGCTCAAGATCCGTACAAGATCGAAGGTTTGAGATCCGGAAGTTTCGAGTTCAAGATTCGAAGATCAAGACTCGAAGACAACAAGATTGTAATTTATTTTTCCTAGGATAGATTAGATACGAAGTACCAACAATCCATCTCGGTGTTTAAATTTCCGCAATTTATTTTTTATGTGTTCGATCATAAAATAGATATAAAATCGAATTGCCATGACATGCATCATATCATAAATCCACTCCATGCATACATGTAGAATTTTAATTTTGGTAATTAAAATAGGCATGTATACAAACTCGTGTAATTAGTTGAAATTTAATTAATACGTGGTAATTAATAAATTTAGTAACTAATTAATGATCCGAGGACGGGTTATGAAATCGTTAGGCCTTTCGGTGTGTGTTCTCGGTGAACCGCCTTAAAGCACAAACGAGATCACGTTTTCAATTCGTAGTGTCTACGAGATTGAATGATGGTAAAAGAACAATAAATCTTGGATAAAACGGTTCGCTTATAGGTTGGGTGGTCAATCGAGCTAGGCTCGACCGACTTAACCTCTCTAGTGTGATGTATGCACGGGGTCGGCAAGACTAAGCTACACCGGGAACGGAGGGGTGATTCCTTCTTATCTCAATGAGGTTGTCTTGACCCGATTTCGTCCGATTCATCACATATGTTCCAACGAATAGGACGGGTAGGCTTGCCTACGTTACGGCACCATTCGAATCCTTGATTTGATGTGCTTTTATGTTAACATCAAAAAGACGTAGTTAGTTAACCCACCACCACTTCCAAAATATTGAGTGGGAGCGGGAGGCGACTGACCAACCCCACGGCCTCTACTATGATACAAGTAAGTGAGAGAAGTGGTGACGCTCGCTGGCGCTTTGATTTCGTCCCCCTACGGATGGTGTTCACCCCTATCAACATTCATGGCTTGGTCTCCGAAAGGATAGGATTTGGTACTCGTCGGGTCACCGACCTATCCTACGACGGCACACTCGGGCGCACTCAAGAGATCCGATATAGTAGGTCACACTCATAAAGGATATTTTTGGTAAATATCTAGGCTAAAAAAGGAAGGTAGTCAATGAATAAAGGGATGTTCGATTCTCGTGGGATGTTTGATTCTCACACGTTATTCATTGATGAGATTGTCTCGATTTAACCGTCATCTCTCGACCTACCCTACGGCGGCATCGAGATGCGAGGTTAAAACCTTGGAATGGTAGAGTAGACTTAATTTAGTTTACAATTCCTAAAATAAATATAGTAGTGTTAAACTTGAATTAATATATGTCATTTTATTTACTGACATTATATCCCTTACTAAATTGCTTAAAATTTATACTTGACTAGTATTGACTTCGTTAAAAGTGGAAAGTAACTAGGACGTTGAACTAGTTAATCGATAATGCAATTAATTTTGAAAGAGATATTTTCTCTTAAGCCTTTTAAAACCAATTGACATATAGGTATGTCACTAGTGTCATTCGTGTCAAACGGAAGACAAACTTAGTTTGATCAAAGGTGATTTCGGACTTTGAAATTCTTCTAGTGAATTTTGAGTGTGTAGTGATTACACGAGTAATTTTCTAATTGAAAAATCGGAAAATCATGAAGTATTACTAGTTGGACGATATTTGGATTCGATGAACTAGTGGGAGCTTTATGATTTGTTGTTTTTCTAGAACATTAGAAAAGTGTAACTGACTACACACATAACCGTTCTAATTGAAAAACCGGAAAGTCATGAACTGTCGCTAGTTGGACGATATTTGGAATCAATGAACTAGTGGGAGTTCTATGATTTGTTTTTCTGGAAACAATAGAACTATGTACGAAAGATTTTCTAATCGAAAAAAATCGGAAAATCATAAATAAAGCATTGCTCGTTATACGGTATTTGGAACCGAAAAACTAGTGGGAGCTTTAATGTTATGATTTGTTGTTTTTTCTGGTATATTAGAAAATCCGAGAAGTCCCGACGAGTAACACTCGAAATAGACACCCCACGGTTCAAAAGTAGTGTCTACTCAAACGAACCGCTGGTTCAAGACTGTTTCCATTCAAGAAAAGTCAATAATGGGAGAATATGTCTAAAAGTGTTAGTCATCTAAACGAGTAAACTTTAAGGCTAAATCGAAAAATTAATTAATCGAAAATCATAGGATAAGGATAAAGTGATTTTGGATCACCAACCTATGAATCTTGGCGATTTTCTTGAGCTAAGTTCTTTGGAAGAACAATGTAGCGTGCATTTAACGATTAAAAGAGTAAACAACGGGCGCTTAATTTTAGCTAGAAAAGTGGGAGTGATATAAGGAAATGAATCTCTGATTCAATCCTTGGATATCGCGGAAAATTTATTTTTCTGCTTAAGATTCGTTGGAACGAATGGATTTACCTTCTATTCGATAATTTGTTTGTCGATGTAAAGTGAATATACCATTTGTAGTAATTTAATCCAAGACTCGGACTTTTGTTTGATAAAGTCAAAACCACTTAGAATATTTGAAATATGTATATAAAAACACGACTTAAGAACTATTAAAAGCAATTGGTTTCTATATTTAGATAAACGCTTCTTCATATTCCATAGTTAGTGCATAGTCCCTAAAAGACAAGACTCAAGACCGGCTCGGGGTGATTCCTTTCTCCCTACCTGGTTATATTGTCTCAAAGGT
The DNA here is from genome assembly GCA_026214975.1 of Gentiana macrophylla. Taxonomy (NCBI): domain Eukaryota; kingdom Viridiplantae; phylum Streptophyta; class Magnoliopsida; order Gentianales; family Gentianaceae; genus Gentiana; species Gentiana macrophylla. The sequence continues at coordinate 46,209,689 of CM047810.1, read as the reverse complement.
TCAATGACTAAGTTTCCTTTCAATCGGGAAAGGATAATGGATATAAAGAAGTAACATAGCTTGTTCATGACGACCTTCGGGTCCGATGAAAGATCTGAGCTAGTAGGAGCTTCCGAGTAGTGACTTCTTGTCGATAACTATTCAAACACTCCGGTAAGTTTATCCAAAATATTATGAGGTTTCTCTGCTTTCAATGAGAGATAGAGTATTCTATACTCAGAAATGGGCCATCACATAGTCCTAGGGACTGATGCTCGGCCTGCCTCATAGTGAAATGCTTTCACTAAGTGAGAAACCGTTAAATTGCCTTATATATTTTTTAGATGTGCTACAATACACTGCTTAACTCAATAAAGATATTGAAGCGTTTAAATAACGGTTTACATTGAAATGTAAGACCGAGAAGTCTACCTAGAATATGCTTTGGAATTTACGGATAAGGTGTGGATTCGGGTCACCCCACTTCCGTAAATATAGGCATTTAGCACACGGTGCTTGAAGGTAAGATCGGGAATTTCGCGGCATACGTTCGGTCAATGACCATTCGTGCTATATCTTTTAAACTATTGAGTATAAAGGTTAGATATAGGATTCTTGAAATCGGGAAGGGACAGTTATCTTTGTTGCATCTTTTACGATAGAATCCATGATCGAGAAAAACCTTGAACCTTGAAGCACGTTTAATCAAGGTAGTTACTAATCGATTAAAATCGGACCACATCCAACATCGGTTGTTGGTGATAACACTAAATACTACTAAACTAGATCGTAATTTCGATCCACCCGTAATGTAGTGGGAGTATGGTTTATCCATCACCCGTTACGAGTTCTGCAGACTTTGTAGTCTAAGGATCGATCGATGACCTATGCTCTTTTGTGAGCGAGATAGGATTACGATAATAGAGGTTGGTTTACAAGCCATAACCCTGTGAATGGAGTTTGGTACTCCAAAGTCGTTCATACTCTTGTAGAACCACCGAGCGCCTCAGGCCCAGTGGGAGTAATTGGATCTACACGGAAAAGAGTAGAATGAGTTCGGTATTGCATGATTTCGTTCAAAAGCAGAAAATAGGGGTGATTCCCTGAGACTTTCTTGCCAAACAAACGGAGTCTGGATTCATTCAAAATGTAGGGTATTGACTTATGAACTTATGATAGGATGACCGCAAGGCTTATGTCCTTTGTGGATAAAAATCAAACCTCTCGGTCATTGGAAGTCATATATTTCTACAATATGTGGATTTTGACTGAATATTGATAAGTCTTTTGTAGACTGGATATCAATTTTAGTATAGTAGTGAATATATAAATATATATTAGTGTTTGTGAAGGATAACACTGCACCAGTTGGAATCAACATGGGTGTGTTATCTGAAGTCGAATCGACAATACCACAAAACTCTCTGCAACAGAGATTTGGACAACATTCTTAAGAGTTTGACTCGGTCGAATTCATTAGAATCGATCCTTTGGTTTCCCATCCATCTTATTGGTTAAGATGATGCATCTGTGTATGCAACATTCAACGAGGAAGTTCTACCCTATGCCTCAGGAATGACTCTCTAAATCTTCGGATCAAGAGAAATGGGATAGATTCTCTTTCTAGTAAGAGATGGTCAGGTTATTGAACGTCAACTTTGATCGAATCTTAGATTCGGCGGTTAACAAAGCAAGTTTAGTATGTCCTTTAGTATCTTGAGAGAGCGAGGAATAATATGCGGACATATTCATGTATGAACTTGGATATGTGTGATACACTGATTTTGACTTTAAGTCAGATTGAGGATGATCGTTAAGTCGATCTCGGGCTCAGTGTTTACTCAGCACCACATGATTAGATGGACCGTAACGTTTCGATTCTACGGATCGTCTCAAGCCGACAACCCGACTAATCATTAAGACCCATGACATTTAGATGTAGGTACTCCCGAGTCACCGACCTATCCTACGACGGCATACTCGGAGTGTACTTTGGAATCGAAATGGTTATGATATGCTTAATGGGTACTAGAATACGGGATGGGTCTCCATTGCTTTAGAGCAAGTGGGAGATGTAGTTTGTTGTATTTTAAATAAGAGAGGTGTGCTCTAAAACAATTAATCACATGCTTTCGTGCAAGTGGGAGATTGTTAGGTGTGATGCCCGAAAGACAATTTTGTAATTGTTTTATTTAATAAATGAAATGATATTATTATTCATATTTATTATTCTCATAATCACCGATGTGACAATAGTATTTACACTACTGTAAAACCCTAAAGTATATCGTTTATGTAATCACTTAACTCGTGTGTATGGTATATACACGGGAGGATTGAGTTAGTGAAGATGTACTTAAAATACAATTAGCCCGTAGTGAAGTTAATCGAGAGTATCGGGTCTCTCCTTTAACGTGCTATTAATGTGCCCATAACACAATAGGTGTGATTGTCTTATCCGGACTTTCGGTTAAGAGAACCTAATGGGGCATTTATATATGATAGATATATCATATATAAATTTGGACCGATTTGATTAGAGTTCACGATATAATTCCGTAATCGAGAAGTCTTATCGAATCAATGGATGATCATATTTATGGATATATCTTAATCACGAGGTGATCACGAATCAACCGCTTGAATCAAGTATGAAGTTTGACTTGACGGTTAAGGATTACACCGAGTCTCGTGGCCTGAATTACCCCATCTTGGCATTGTCTTTGGATTGAGTGAGTAGTCCGTGTTATCACAGATACGGAATCCATTCCTTCCATTTATGGAAGTAGATGTACGATTCCTTATTTGTTAATCCTAGAAACCGATCGATCCATGGAGTTCATATTACACCGATTAGCTACCAAAGGTGAGTTGTATGAATTAATTGATCACTAGGGGTTAATGGTAAATAAGGATAAGAGGTTCTAGAAAGGGTTAACGGTAACTTCCCGATTTAGAATGAGCGATCATGGAGGATTAATCCATATGTAATGATTATATCAATGGACGCTTATTATTATTCTCGTGGGGAGATAAATATAATCTCATAATCGGAGGAGTGCGATCCACGGGATTATGGTGGCATATTCTGTGATTGATTTATCGAATATAATTATTCGTTCGTAAGATAATTATTTATTTGATTTATCGGAGTCACTGATTATTAGTCCATGGTCCCCGACGTGCTTCCAAATATAAGATAGCTATTCTCGGACGTCGAATCCTAATAATATTAATTTAGTTCTTGTTGGACTTTATTAAAACGATATGTGAATTAATTGTTTAGTTGGACTAAATAATTAAATACACTTTAAAAGACATTTTTCGTGAGCTACTAATTGGTGTGTTGACCAATTTTGACCCAAATTGGTCAAATATGCGTGGACTTTGAATTTGAAGGAAAAGGTGCGCATGTTATATTATTTAATTATTAAGGAATTTGTTTTCTTGGATAATTATTTAATGTGTGATTTATCTTTTATTTGTTAAATGATAAATCATGGAATATGGATAAAATATTTATTTATCCTAATTTGTTTGGGATAAATATTATATTTATCTTTTATTTGGAAAAGGATTAATGTAATAATTATCTCTTAATTATTTAATCCTTGAGGTTAAGTTTTTCTCTCCTATATAAAGAGAGTTCTCCTGCCTTTTAACACACATAAATTTCGACTTCTCTTAGAGAGAAGGAGCAAATTTTCGGCCAAAGGGGAATATGGGGAAAATCTTGAAGATTTTTAAGGTAGCATATCGGAAGGATTCGAGACGCAGGATTTCCTTCCACGGGAGTTGCTTGGATCACACGCACGGAAGATCGTGGTGCTCTTCACATCTTCTTTCTATTGCGGTTCTTCAACTTGGATTTTGAGATCCAAGAGGTATGATCTACTAACCCCCTTGTAGATATAGATCTAGTTATTTTATTACGTGTATTTTATAGATCTAGATCCTTAAATCGCTTCCGCTGCGGATGATATTACTAACAACCATATCGTTTAGTTTTCGGTAAGTTGTGCCATTTACCTGTTGCTATAGAGCATAAATCGTATTGAGGGTGTAAAGGAATGCAATTTGAGCCTAAAGTAAGCGGGGTTGGAAAGTAAATTGCAGCTACAGGAGTTGGAGGAATTACGGTTGGAATCGTATGAGAATGCAAGGATGTATAAGAGAGAACAAAGTCGTGGCATGACCCGGCTAATCCGGCACAAGGAATTCCGCGAAGGTCGAAAGTATTATTGTTTAATTCAAGAGTCAAGCTTATGCCCGGTAAGTTGAAATCAAGGTGGACAGGACCTTTCATTGTGGTGAGGTATCTCCTCAAGGTGTTGTGGAAATCAGGAGTCTAGAAACTCACAAGACGCGTTTAAGGTGAATGGACATAGACTTAAGCCTTATTTTGAGGGAGTTGAAGTCTCTACGGTAGAAGAGATCGACTTGGTGGATCCAATTTATGATTGAGGAGTGTTGAGAAGCTTTGTCTAGCCAAAGACGTTAAAGAAAGGCGCTAGATGGGAGGCAACCCATCATTTTTGCTTCTTTTATTGATCATATTTGTGCGGATTGATGTCTTGTTTTGAGTGTTTTTGATGCGAGGTTGCAGGAGGAAAATGGTTAAGTCTTTGTGGTGAAGGCATAGAAACAAATGGTAATTTTTTTACGATGTGATCACATCGATTTTAGAAGTGTTTCAACATTTTTCTATCCAAAAAACCAGTGAGGAAAAAAAATAATGTTGTGATCACATCATTCTTGAAATGTGTTATCCCAATAAATGGCCATGATACAGAGACTGAAAATTTGATGATCTGATCACATCATTTGGGGTTCTAAATTCCTTCTTTCAAAAAAAAAAAAAAAAAAAAAAAAAAGCAAAATAAAATAATTCCATCTCTGCCACTGTCAATTGCCCTAATTTAGCATCTCTGCTATCACCATTCCCCAGTCCATTACAATTGCTTCACCCTTTTCACACACACTTTGCCATCACCATAATCCACCGTTTCTTCCCAAATTTTTTTTTTTATGCCATGGCAAGAACCAAGCAAACAAGCCAAATTCATGGGCCGAAAGCCGTGACGGCCACAAACCCGCCTCCTCCTTACCGAAACCCTCGCCGACAACCACCGAATCGCCACCACCCAACACCTCTGCTGCACCTCATCTCTGGTACCTTCATGAATCCCAAATAAGTGTTTTCACCCTCTAATTTCGATCGACGGAGTTTCCTCGCCAACACGCAGCTCCTCCGACATTACACCTCCCAGGACCGAACCGAAAAAGGCACGACTAGCTTGTGGGCACACCTCTATACCGCTGGTCGCATCTCAATTGAATGGTCATCTCAAATTCCCCAAAAAGCTTCAAGAGCGCAGCAGCAAAGAATGGACAATTCTACGTAAAATGGTTCAAGCCGTGCTCGATAAAGCCCCTTAGACTTTCCAGGTCCCTCTCGTAAGTCCTCATTTTCTTTTATTTTTATTATTTTATTTTTTAGGCATGTCGTGTCTAGTTCTCATCCCATTCTTCATACTTCATTTTTGTTGTGCATCACGTCACGTCATTTCCATCGTTTTGTTAGCATACATTGAGGACACTGTATGTTTCAAGTGTGGGGGGAGATGTTAGATCAACGATTGATACGAAAAAAAAAAAAGATAAATAAAAATTTGTCTAGCATGTAAATATTTAGTGTTGCATTTTAGGACTTCTTAGCATCAAGAATGCACATGCTTTGACGCTCTACCAACCTTTTGGTCTAGTTTGCTTGAAGTAATAAGAATCAAACGATGAAGAATCAATGCAATCACACACTCTTGTTGATGCACACTCACCTCATGACGTTTATATACGAGTTTTGGTGGTAAAAACCTCGAACCTTAACTAAAGCTACTTAAAAGTGAGGTTTACTTAGCCAAAGAGCGCACTCTTTCGTTTCCCTTTGAGTGGTATCGCACAATGGCATGACATTCTAGAATTTGCATCGATATACTTTTCGAGACCACGCCGGGTCCTTCACACTAAAGTGATTAAGGCACTTAGGTTTAAACCCTTTGAGACCCACTTTTGTTAGCCTACCCGTATTTTGTACCACTTAGTGAGCCCGTCTAGCCTGACCCTTTTCTTTTATAAGCTCCATAAAATTAAACCGTTGGCCTATTTTCTTACGATATCCCTTCTTTTTGATACCCGTTTTGTGTCATCAAGGAGTAAAGAGTGATCACATGTGCTTCCTTAGATGCTTGAGCTCATGATATTTTTATTAAACTTGAATTTGCATTTGGTTCTCCTAAATAAAACCGTTGCAATGTATTGACTGTCCTGCTAAGTCACTGGTATATGCAGGCTAAAAAAAAAAAAAAAAAAAAAACTGAAAAAAAAAAGGAAAATGCAGCCTGAACGTAAGTGTGTGTGTGGATTCAAGGTATTGTGTTTATTGGTATCGTGGAGCATATGTTGATGATTTGTCCGTGATCATTTTTTTATTTCTTCTTGACACGTTTTAGCCACATTATCCCTTTTTCCATACCTTGTTTTTGTTCCCTAGCCCCATTACAACCCTATGAAAGACCTCATGATTGATGTGTTGGACTTGAATACATAGTGGTGGAGATTAGATTGACATGCAAACTTATGGCAATGCTTGGTATTGGCGTTGACATAGAGTGTGAGTGAATTGTCCCGGTTACTAATTTGATTGAGTGATTATCCGTGAGGACAAGTTGGGGTTTGTTGATTTTGCTACTTTAAAATTTGTGAATCAATGTGATAATGTGAGTTGTATGGATACTAGTGTGTGATATGTATTGTTTGATCACCGTTTGACTTGAATTATGACTTGTGAGGTGGATAAGAAGGTTGGACGTGCGTCATTCTTGAATATTGTTGGTGTTTTGAAGACATGCTAGGATCATTCATCATCCATCATGCATTTCGCATTTGCACTTCATTGTCTAGTAGAGTCGTAGGATGCTCGGGACTAGCATCATTCAAGTGTGGGGGAGTTTGATGGGCACATATTTAGTGGTATTTTTGGGCTTATTTTGTGGGGCGATATTGCTTTTATAGTGTGCTCTAGTGTGTTTTTACAGTCGTCCTAACGAAATTGGAAGAAATCGATTTTTACGTCTGGAATGGTTGCGAAAGGGAAGAAGAGGAAATATGAGGAAACGATAGGAGACGTGATAAAGCGACGGAGAGCATTACGTTATGATTCCACCGGGTGTTTTGGATGACTCGCATTACGTATTTCACCGATGGGCTACACTATTATTAGCGAATGATATATTTTATATTGTAGTCTATTTTATTTGGTGTGCGTTTTTATTAAGTGTACATCTACTTGGGCCGTAAGTGAATATTGGGCTCAGTTTACAAAAGGCTGGTCAAGTGGAAAAGTCAAAAGAAAAAGGGGAGAAGACCTATTTTTTTTCGAGAAAAATTTTTTGTATGAGAAGATTGGGAATATTGAGACGGAGGGAACAAACGGAAAAGCAAAAAGGGAGCGCAGCTTGTCAATTGGGTACTGTGTCTGTCGGATCTATTTATTTTTATTCTTTCTTGGTACTCTAAATTATAATTGTGATATTTCGTTTATATCATGATGCATAGCTAAATTGTTTCCTTCCAGTTAAAGTGTTGTTGAAATCTCGATTGATACGATTGTGAGAACTATTTGATTTTCATCCTCGTTAGTTTATTGATATTTATTCATTTTCCGGACATAAATTGATGACTTTAAATTGAATTAGTTGTTTCTGCAGGATAACTAAGTCATTGTTCAAGTTGAATACCAATTAAAACGATAAATACGCCAAAGTTTATTGGTTTTAATATAGTGGTGAGTGATATGATTTTGCCGTTTTCGCACCCGTAGAATCCACTATCGAAGATGAATAATCTAGGTTAAAATTAGTCCGGTTGGATTAATACTTTGAATTGGGTCTCTCAAACATTAACTTATTTCTTTGGATTTCCAAACTCTTATGACCGTGTCTCAGGGTGACTTCAGGTTAGAGAATAGTTAACGATCGTGTCTTAATTATCGACTTTAGGAGAGATTGGTTGCTTGGCGGTTGTCGGTGGCTATAACCGGTTTATTAATAAACTAGTGAGTAATTCTTGCGTCGCTGATCAATCGAGTAAATCGGGGTGGAAATAACTACTTTATTTGGAGCCTTTACCTTATTTGAAACTAAATTATTATTTTATTCATTGTTAATCGATTGCTACTATCACCATTTATTTTACGTGTTACTCTTTCATTTTTATTTTCTCAACTACTCCTATTATTTTATCCGTTCTAGATGAAATAATCATCCGTTTCTCCGTGGATTCGACTCTACTTGCCCTATACTAGTTATAGAGTAAAAGGATATATTTTTGGTGGGCTAACGACACACCAACAAGCTCAAAGAACGTTGCCCAATGATCCCTGGGGTCAAGATACACCACACGTGCATTGCCCAACTACAATCTCTCAAAGCATGGAGGGGACTCGATTCCATTCCACAAAGAGGACAATCCGGGAATGGATTATATGCCTCTTTGCAAGAAACTCATACACCGGTAGAGCTTCGTGTTTCATAGTCCATAGCAGAAAAATTACCTCATTTGGGCCTTTTAAGCCCCAAATTCGGTTCCAAGAAGGATCCTCGCTTGCAATATTCAAGCCTTGGTCACACCCCATGGTTTGGAACATGTATCCGGACGCAACTGTATACCTTTATTTTCGCCTTTCCACATCACACCCTCTTGGGACACTTCCAAGCCTTTCCACAGAGTCGAATGTGCTTTACATATGCCTCGCCATATAGGTGAACATCTGGGTTTGGGATTCGCCGACAGCTCGACATATTTATGGGACAAAACATGGACCCAAAGCTTCTCTTTATGGTGCAACAATTGCCATAGTAACTTCCCCAATAAAGCCAAGTTCATCTCGTTCAATTTATGTATGCCTAGTCCGCCAACTTCTTTAGGTTTCTGATTTTATCCCGAGGAGATTGTATGCATTTTTCGCGAATTCTCCTCATCCCCCCAAAGAAAGTCCCTACAAATTGTTCCATTTCTTCTATAGTAGATTGGCGACTTAAAAATGCATCGGTAATATGCCTAGGACGCCAAGGAGCTTTTAATTAAAATGTTTCTGCCTGCTTTAGATAGGGCTTTAGAGTTCCAGGATGCCAATTTAGTCTTCATTTTGTCAATAAGTGGTGTGAAATGAGCCACCTTGAGTCTGCCTTGGATTAGAGGCACCACAGATAGCTTCCAAGAGACGGAGCATCTTTGCATAGAGAGAGTGTAGCAATATTATTGCGAACAATTGTGCCAACATTGCTAGAGGTGAAGAACCGTGACTTTGATAGACTAACCTTTTGGCTCGAACAACCGCAAAAAGATTGCAAAACTTCTTCCATCCCTTTAGCATGTTTCTTAGTTGCTTCACCAAGCAGAAGGAGGTCATCGGCAAAAAAAATGTGGGAAACTGGTGGCCCATTTTTCGATATCCGCAACGGCTTCCAACTACACGAATTGACGGCATCATTTATCCGCATCACCGAGCACTTCCATACACAACACAAAAAGGTATGGAGCAACCGGGTCTCCCTGCCTAATGCCTCTTTTAGGGTAGAAAGCATTAAGTTTGGCACCATTCCATAAAATTGAGAGGCGAACCGAAGTAATCGTGTGTATAAGCAAGTTCAGAATATTTTCTTTCATCCTTATAGCTTCTAGAATATTTTTCAGAAAATGCCAATCAACTCTATCATAAGCCTTTTCAAGATCCACTTTAACCACCATGAAACCCTTCTTCCCTTTTTTATTGTGTAGAAAATGCATCACCTCTTGAGCTAAAATTATATTTTCAGCACTACTTCTACCTGGTATAAAGGCACTTTGGCTACTGCTTATGATATCCCCAATTACCAACCTCATTATGTTGCCTAGAACCTTGGTGACAATTTTAGTAATGACGTTTGCAAGGGCTATAGGACGAAACTGCACAGGAGTTTCAGGCGTATCTACTTTAGGAATAAGAGTAATCAACACCTAATTCATAGTTTCCGGAATATTCTGTTCCGAAAAAGCCTTCTTGACAAATTCAATCACCGACTGCCCGACTATACCCCAGCACCGTTTGTAGAAAATGGGAGGCAAACCGTCTGGCCCAGCAACCTTATAGGTCCCCATGTCAAACACAGCATCTTCGATCTCCACTTCACTCACATCCTTATTTAACAGATGAAGGGCCGAGGGTGGCAATTTTGGGAATTGAAAAGTACAAGTGCATTGGTGGGTGTTCTGGGTGTCCGAATAAAGATCCACAAAAAAATCTCTCACCGTATTTTGGATCTCACTTTCATCACTAGTCCAATTACTCTTTGAATTTTTAGAATTTTAATGGACTGGCGTTGTTTCCTTCGAACGGCTGTAAGGTGGTAGTAGTGAGTATTCCGTTCTCCCTCCACAAACCATTAAAGGCGAGATCATTGGTGCCACAACTATTCCTCCTGGATGAGGATATTATTGTATTCATCTTTCAGTTGCCTTTCCAAGTCGTATAAAAAATAGGCTGGTTGTCTATCAATTGCTTCTTGGACTCCCTTTAACCGCCGGTTCATACAATTCGTTTTCTTATAAAAAAATATTTCCAAAAACTCTCTTATTCCAATTTTGAGCCTCCTTCATAAAATTCTGGATCGTAGTACTCATATTTGGCTGAGTCGCATTCGCATCCCAGGACTGCTGCACAAATTCCATAAACCCATCATGATCAAACCAAGCATTTAAAAAACGGTTTCCAGATGTCCCTTTCTGAGGTTGCTGCCTCGGCATCATAGTGAGAAGGATGGGGCAATGGTCTGAATGCGTTTTCGGTAAATGAAGAAGAGTAGTTTCTGGAAACATTAATACCCAGTTACCAGTACTCCAAACTTGATCCAACCGCTCTTCGATATGAGACCCTTTGAAAAGAGGACCTGTCCACGTGAACCTTGGGCCTTGGTAATCCATACCCACAAGATTGCAGTTCTCGATCATTGATCTCATGCTCTCTACGTTAGTCCCCCTGACAGGTCTCCCCCCTCTTTTATCCGCTTGATCAATCACTTGATTGAAATCGCCCATAAGACACCATGGATATTTTATGATGGCTGACAGACGGTTCAAGTAGTCCCAAAGCTCCGTTCTCAAACTAGCGGTAGGTGAGGCATAAATGACCGAAAGGACCCAAAGAATACTCGAGTTCTTACAAATGACCATATTTAAACATTGAGGTGTGCACGAAAGGTATTTGAGATCAACGGTGTTACCATTCCACAAACACCAAATTCCCCGGAAAAGCCTCTCGCGCTCGACACACACATCCGTTGTGAAAGAAAAATTGTTACTAAGCCGAATGGCTTTATTGCTAGTCGCCTGGTCTCTACAGTAGACAAAAATTGTCCGGTTTATGATTTTTACCAACTCATTATAATTTGAAAAAAATCGAGAGGAACCCACACCTCTACAGCCCAAGTGATGATTTTAATAGAGAAAAAATGATTAAGAGGATGGCGGACTCTACCGTCCATGTTGGCCCATGTCTTCATACGGTTCATCACGTAATGTCCAACTAGTATTGTCACGGTTGCCTTCCTCGTTTCTCTTTTGTTGAACTCCTCGGTCCCCACTACTATCCGGTGGTTTGGCTTTTAAACTTGCTCCCCTGTTATAGTTCATGTTGTACATCCTTGAATTCCCATCTTGAGGAGGGTCTGTCGATTTATCCGGCGGCACAACTGATGTTAATTGTGCATTTCTCTGATTGGAGATGTCGGTGAGAGGGGATGCGTTTTCAAGGTGTCTGCCCGTCCCCACAAAAGAGGTTGGCCTTTTTCTTTGTAGACATATTTTTGGGGTTGCGTGAAGGTTCTTTTCTTTTGGTTTGCTCCGTGTTCGTTGAATGTTTTTTTCCAGCGCTACTCGAGCTGTCCATTGGTGTCTTACTCTTTTCATGATTTTTAGTTTCCTCCCTTCGCAATAATGTGACATTGGGGGCCACAGGTGATGCCGCCTCTTCCAATTGTTTCCTTAAATTTATAATTTCATCCGCCGCTTCTCCTCATCATCATTTGGACCATTGGTATCCTCTCCATCGGATAAAACTACAAACCGCGATCCCGGCGGCCTGAATTATCCCTGTTCCTCTTGCCATCGTCAAGATTACTTGTGCTATTTAAATTCATTTTACCGCCTCTTCCTCTTTGGCCTCCTGTTGGTCTATGCCTTCGATTTTGTGCAATCATCCATGGCCCGAATGGCTTCTCTCTTGTGGGACCTTGGGGATCTTTGGGTTCAAGATGTCTCGAATTGGAGTGATTTTGATCACCTGCTCCATTTGAGTGTGACTTGGAGGCAATCTTGAGTTTTATGGCCGAATTTTCCACACTCAAAACATATCATCTGCGCAGGCCTTCGTACTCGACGTTAAATTTATGTCCATTGAGGACTACAAAGATGCCTCAAAACCTGGTGTAAATTCATCTCCACACATACTCGCATACCTTCCTCTTATCGAGCTCAGTAGTGACAATATCTGTTCTTATTGGCCCGCCCACTCGCATTGCGACTTAATAACAAAATCCCTTAGATCAAACAACTCAAGGGGGACTGCTGGGAATCTTACCCACACTAATGTCGAAGTGATTTTTTCCTTGGACGGGACAAAAAATGGCCGCCATCTCATAACAGTCAGATAGTGGCCTTGGATGAGCCATGGACCGTTCCCCAGGGCTGTTTCATAATCTTCCTTGCAACAAAATCGCACCACGTAGTAATCCATATCAAGGTCGACAATGTCAAGTGGAAGGTCCAGGGTTCGAATCCCCCCTCCTTTCGTTAAAAAAAAAAAAAAAAAAAAAAAAAAGGTAAAAGAAAAAGGCTATCAGAATTGGGTGGAAAAGAAGCACCAAAGAAAGAAAAAAATGACACAGACCAAACAATTTTCTACCACTATGACATCTTTTCTGTAAAATTTCTATTTTAACATAACATCTATTGAAAAGTCAAACCAATAACATACGGCTATGTGTGAAAAAATGTCAGTGTGAAAATTGCACATCTACTGTTGCTCTAAGCTATGGGAGGTAGTATATCTTCTTTTCAGTGAGCCTTGGGACATCACTTTTAGTATAACTTGAGGACGAGTTATCCCATTGGGGAGGATTGGAATGATGAGTACCACACCAATAAAGACCGGAAGTTCATCATAACTATGCTAAGTGTTTCGACAATCTCTCATTGGTTGGGCATTTTATGGGACAATGGATATTTTAAGAAGACTTTAAAATTGTTTTACAATATGGTGAATGGACTCGACCACTGATGAATCTTGATAGTGCTCGTGAAGCCTATGAAATCGATTTGCCCGTTGCCTATCAGATTTTCAAGGCATTTAATATAGCCGACTTGACTTCTTATCACCCACCCGACGATGCACAAATAGAAGAGATCCAACTCGAGGACGAGTTTGATATTTTGGAGGCGGATGGAGATGATGCAGTGAGGATTAAGATGAGGTTATTTTGCCTATTTATGCTATTTATGAATTGGAGGGTATTTTTGTCTTTTAATTGTATTAAACCTTAGGGTATTAAAACCCAAAACCCTCCTCTACTAGGGAGCTTTTGACATTTTGAGATTGTAATCGTACTTTGCCGAGAGTATCAGTTTCTCGATTGTTTTCAGTTCAATAGCCTTTTCATCAGGTGGCCTTTGCTACACCAACAACCGTAGTCAAAGTAGGCAAGAAAATGTGAAAAGCATGCCCACCTAGCAGCATATGTGTGCATTTTAGTTCAGACCTAAGCAAGAATATAAAACTATATATACATCTTGCGAGAAATTGGAAAATCAGGCCCACTTAACCTCTGACATTTTTTTTCAGGTTCGACAGATTCTGACATTTTTTTTCAAGTTCACCGTCCAAATTTGGAGGACACCCTATTCTATGATTGTTAACAACAAATTTGGTATAGTAGTGACACCAAATATACAGCAAATCAGTTTCAAGAACTTTGATACAAAAAAGAGATTTATAACACAACTACATAAGTCTAGGTCATGAATTTACCTCAAAGAAGTTTGATTCAACTTGAGGTCCAAGCCGCTATGCTTCTTTTTGCTTTGGTTAAAGTGCTGAATTCTTCGGTCGGTCGAGACAAGGCAATGTCCTCAATGACTTCTCGTACCCATACCTTCCAACAAAGATGATTATAGCTGTGCTTTGTAGTTGAACTTCAAGTTCTGTCTGATCTGAAATATAGATGTGCAAAGAGATGTTCATGTTGGTAAATTCCTAAAGTCAAGAAAATGTTCAAAGTTACTATTCAACAAGGCATACTACTTTCAAAATTAATTGGGTAAATTCCTAATAAATAATTTGAATCGTTTCTTCTGAAGACAGTTTTTCTGAACACAGATAAGTGCTATGTTCCTGAGTTGCTGCTATGCATCAGAGCTTTTACTATGCATAACAAGACAGAGTGATTCAACAGAACCAAGGATAACTATTTATCCCCCACAATGGGCTTCCTACACCAAGAAAATTGAAGAGAAACAACACAAATGTCTACTTTAGGTACCTGCTTAACAATTTGCTTTCTCACATGCTTATGATAATCAGGATTTCAAAACAAAGAAACAAAGTATCAACAAAAAAAAATGTCTCTAAAACCATTTCCTGAAAGGGAAAAGCTTAAATGGTTCATGATCATTGGAAACTAATCCACATCATTATAAGCAAAATAGAAGAAATATGAATGAATATTTTAGGCTTTTTCTTGTGGCCATCTTTATTCAAATGAAATACGTTAGAATACTCTTTATCTTCATGTTTAATTTAGATATGACATATGTTCATCCTATGCTTAACTTAATGAGACATTGATTCTCTACCTTGTGAAGTAGTTTTAGTTTTCTTCTAACTTGATGATGAACAATGTTATGTTGCTTCCTTGACATAAGAACTTGTTAGATGTTTACAAGGCTGTTTTATCATGTTTAAACATGTGGATTGAGAATGACACTTAAACATGTTGTAGATGCTACAGATCTAACACCTCTACTCAAAAAACAACTGTTGATGCTGCTGTTGTACCTTTTCTTTACTCTTGTTGACATTGATCCTATGTTCAACATGACTACATGAGCATCTCTTTCTTTGCAAGGTTTGTGACTTCACCTTGTGTCCTTACACCGATACGCTTATCTAGCAGGAAATATTCCACCTGCACATCAAGAAATTTTCTGGATCAAACAACTTTAGAAATTTCTATAAAAGAAATCCAAATACTCCTCGGCGAATTTCGCAGCAGCAGCTGCATAATCTCTTGTAGCAAGATTACCTGCTGAACTCATTTCTGGAAGCAGTAGAAGACCTCGACCACACAGGAAACCCTATAAAAGAACATGAATAAGCAACAAGAACATACAAAGATTTAAACATCACATGCAGAAAGAGAATACAAACCTTTAATTTCAATCCATCAACAATTCTGAGGCCTGAAATTACATGAGCATTAAAAATGTCTGTGCAATCCAATATCCGGAAAATTCCCCTGCAAAGAAATTGTTTAAAGATTTTTTTACCTTGCATTAGATAGTGACGATGACAAATTATGTCACCTTAATGATTTGAGCCCTAATTTAATCTAGTGATGAACACACAAGAACCCTAATGCCAAAAAGGAATGAGGGGGTGGATTTTATGTATGCGGGTGAGTCCAAGATCAGATCTTAGATTGCCTACGATCTGTTATGTTCCAGAATCAAGTCTTACGTAGTTCTGGAATGGGGTATTTATAATGACAATACTTGCCTAAACCCTAAGGTTAAGTCGGCTTGTGTTATTGTCATCTTTACCCTTAAATGGGCCTTAAACCCTTGCCCAAGCTATCGCTGTGGGTGGGCCTGGACAGCTGGCGCAGACTCTGTCCTCGGTGTCGATACTGCCGACTTGCGGTGATCGACCCTAGACTCATTGTCCTACACTGCTAGCTGGTGTGGACTCTATCCTTATGGACTTGTCATCTCACACTGCTCGGTCGTCGACAGTCGTAACCTGGAGTCGATTAGATGGCCCTAGCCTCGATCCTGGGTCTCGACATAAGTATGTTGTAGCTTGTTCATAACGTGATGACCAACCGGTAGAGCGACACGTGGAGGAGTGAAACCCTCAGATCGCCATAAGCCCCTGGACTTGAGAGAGGTGACTCCCGTTATCCGAGGTCGAGTCTGTCACACTAACCGTCGTCGAGTTGGGTCTCCATTTGGGCGGGCATTTTCCCGCCACTTGTTAACCCTAACCGCCTACTGCAACGTGGCACGATATCTAGGATACGAAACGCTTCGAATCCCGCAAAAGACGCGTCACTGCCTTGATTATCGCGATTTCCAGGGGGTTATAACTCCCCATCCCCCACGTCTTTTCAGTTCATTTGCAAATCTTCGCTAGCATATATAAAGGAAGAGAAGACAAAGGCTGTTGCAAAACCCGATTCGTTATTTTCTTCATCTCATTCCCAAAACTCCAAAACACCAAGTAAGATCCTGTCGTTTATCTTAGTGTTCTTCGTCTTTTTGTTTGATTTTATCTATGTCAAGTAGTAGTAGCGCTCTGAG
Source organism: Gentiana macrophylla (assembly GCA_026214975.1). Taxonomy (NCBI): domain Eukaryota; kingdom Viridiplantae; phylum Streptophyta; class Magnoliopsida; order Gentianales; family Gentianaceae; genus Gentiana; species Gentiana macrophylla. The sequence continues at coordinate 46,193,042 of CM047810.1, read as the reverse complement.
AATCGATAGGGGTAGCTAAACGCCTTCCCAATCCCAAATTCCGTACTTTCTTGTCTCCGATCTTCTTCTCCGGCAAGATTCCGCGAACCCTCCGCTTCTTCTCCTCCCGTCCCTCACCAACCCAAGAAAGAAGTGACTAGGATGGATGGGAAAGGTGCTAATGGATGCCTCAGCAGACTCTCTTTCGAGGAGGTTGTCGAAATCTGCAGGAAGTATAACATTGTTACTCCTCCTTCGAGTCTCGACTTCCTTCCGTAATCACATGTTTGCCGATGAGCCCCAGCAGAGGTTTTTTGCGCTGCTTACGAGAATCAATCAAGCGAGTGGACTAAGGTTCCCACTCTGCCCCGCCCTCCTCGCGATTCTACATCATTATGAGATTAGTGTTTCTCAAATCGCCCCAAGCGGTGTCAGAACTCTGATGGGGTTCATAATAGCATGTCGAGTGGCTCAAGTCTGCTTCTCGGTGCCCTTGTTTCGGTACTACTACAAGATAGTTGCTACGCCCGACAAGCTGTGGTATTCCTTTCAGAGAAGAGCAAACCGACATGAGTTCATAACCAAAGGGCCTTCTTCTCACGGGGAGTGGAAGCCTCGGTTTTTCTTTCTCCGTCATGGCCTGGATAACCCCTACATAGGGCAGTGGAGGTCGAGGGACGGAAAACAGGACAAGCTTGGGAAAGATCCGGTTCTACACGAGGCTCGTCTCCTGGGTGGACATAATTTCGAGGTGTGTACTCGAGATCTGAGTCTCCTGTATCACCTGGCCCACTTGGAGGGAGCTGGGCCCATGCCATATGTGGGTCTTAACGTCCCAGATCACGAGAACCGTAGGATGTTCCCTATTCGCCTGCTTTTACATACTTGTCATTTGTCGTGTTTGATGACTTGTTGCTTGTTTTATTTATCGATCACACTAACTTGTCTTCTTTGCTTTTTTGCAGTGGGGAGGTTTTCCAAGGTCACTGACCCCACCCGTATCCCCGAGTCGACGATCGTTGCTGCTCCACCCCTCGGAGATCGTGCTACCCCTGACTTGCCGGTGGCTGAGACCAGGGCGCCTTCTGCTTCCCGAGAGGGGGGTGCCTCTCAGTCTGAACCTACCCCTGCTGCTATAGAATCGACTGCCGCGACTGGATCGACTGACCCACCTCCGATCTTCAGTAATTTGACAGTCCGATTTGGTTCTCTTCGAGATGAAGACGAGGAGGAGATTGTCGATTTGACCTCGAATGTCGAGGCTAATGTCGAGGAGCCGGCGGCGCGAACAAAGAAAAGGCCAACTGTCGCCGAGGTGGTGAGGGAGCAGCTTCGAGAGGCGAAGAGGAAGAAGGTTGCTGAGACCTCTACCGAGTCAGGGATCGGTGTGGACTGGGTTGCCGACGATTACGCTGGCGTGGACGACAAGAACTTGTCCTTCGTGCTGCGAAAGTTAAACCGTCTTGTAAGTCGATCCTTCTTTTCCTATTAGCTTCTCTCGAGGCCTATGCCTTGTCCCTTTTTAAATACACTCTTTACGTTTTGTAGAATACCCTCGTTGGTCGGAGGCCGCTTCGACGGCCAGCCAAGACAGTGGAGTCGGTGATGAGATCAAGAGGAGAATGGCGATCGCTTCAAGACAATGTCGCCAAAAGTGTCGCTTCTTTCTTTTGTGGAAAAACAAGATAATGAGTTGAAGCAAGAGTCGGTCGCCGAGCTCGGCGAGTCGCAAGATAGGTTGGTGGTCAGTGAAGCAAAGCCGCTTTCACCGAGAAGAGCTGGACCGATCGCGAGATGAAAGGCAAGGTCGGGAGTAGAGTCGCTCAAGGTGGCTCAAGACTATGAGAGAGGTTCTTTGAAGTGTCGAAAGGCTGCGGATGAAGAAGCTAGGAAGCGCGCGCCAAGATCGAGACGCGCTTACAGGTGAATTATATCGAGCGCAGCGCAGTCGAAGAGGCTAAGACCGAGGCCATCATGGAGTATCGCAAGTCATCCAATCTTGAAGATGATCTGAAGTGATCATGCGGGCTTCGATGACGGGCGGATACACTCGCCGTGGATCGATGAAGGAGGTCATTCCGAAGCCGACATGTCGACTCTCCCGACGCCGATGTTCTACAATCCCGACTCGGAGAAGATATACGACCAAGATATCGAAGAGTTTCAAAGGAGAGTCCTTGGCCATAAAGTATGCTCCTTCGCGTCTCGCCTCCTGCTGTCGATCCGATCGCCACCGATCCGACCTCCGCCAATCTCGAGCCGAATTTCAAACCAACCCCTGATCATTATCTTTTAAATCTTTTGTTGATTTGTTATCTTGAACTTAGATCTGTAATAACATTTATAACTTTGGCTGGTCTTTTTCGACCTGGCCTTGTTTTGTAATGACTTTGCGTTGATTTTGCTATCTTTCTTGACTTGAGTTTGCTTGTCTTAATGTTCCATAGTCTTTCGCTTGTCGAACTCCTGGCTCTGCCCGCTACTCGCTATTCGCTTTATTTGCTGTACTTGTTGTTCTTGTTGTTGATACTGTGTTGCCCCCCAAGTGTATTATGAACCCTTGGTTCTTATTGCACTTGAGATCGACTTGCTTGCCTTAGTCTTTTGCCCCCAGGCTTATTTGACCTTAGGTGAGCATTTTAATGTAAGCCCGTCCCCCTGGTTTTAGGTCTTCTTTGCCTCTTAGGCTTTTTCGACCCTCGATCGAAGCAGGTGGCCCGACTATGCGAACCGCCCTTTGTTCAGGCCTTTTTCGCCACTCGGGCTCATTCGGCTTTCGACTGGGACAGATGGCCCGACTATGCGAACCGTCCTTTGCTTTGGCCTTGTTTGCCTCTTGGGCTCGTTTGGCTTTTAGCTTGGACCTTTGGCCCGACCCTGCGAACCGTCTCTATGCCTTTGCATTCGTCGCCCATTAGGCTAACTTTGCTTTGGCTTGTATAGATTTCCGACTTGCGGATTTCTCTACTCGTCGTTGATTATTTTGCCTTTAACTTTTCTGTCACATTGGACTCGTATCGTTTTGGCTATAAATCCTAACAAACACAGAAAACATCTTGAAAAGATACAAATTTATTAGAATACTCATAAAATTGTCTCATGGACTTATTACAAGATTCAGAATTGAAAGGTAAACAGGTTCATCAAAGTAAAGCTTATTTCAAATATAATACTTCCTCAGATTGTTGGCGTGCCAATGTCGAGGAACAGTAGTTCCATCTGCCCGACCAAGTTGATAAGACCCTTTGGGGTGGACCTTCAGGATCTGATAAGGTCCTTCCCAATTCGGGGTTAATTTTCCGGCTGCCTCCTGTCGACTTGCTTCATTCTTCCTTAGAACTAAATCACCGACCTTGAAGTATCGATGTCTGACCCTCGAGTTGTAATACTGAGAGATCTTCTGTTTATACCTTGCCATTCTGGCTGAGGCTATCTCCTTTCGCTCTTCGACATTGTCCCTTTCTTGTCGGAGTTTGGGATTATTTGTCTCCACATTGTAGGCCAGAACTCGAGGAGAGGGAACTCCGATCTCGGCGGGAATCACCGCTTCACACCCATATACCAAAGAAAAGGAGTTTCCCAGGTTGATGAATTAGGAGTCATCCTATATGACCATAGGATGCTCGGAAGTTGAATCGCCCAATCTCGACCTTACGCCTCTAGTCTCTTTTTAGACCCAGCTTGATCTGTCGATTAGTTTGCTCGACTTGACCGTTTGCCTGTGGATGAACTACCGAGGTGAATCGCTGGTCGATATGGTAGTCACTGCACCATTCTCTGACTTTACGATCTTCGAACTGGGTACCGTTATCCGATATCAGAGCCTTCGGGATCCCGTACCTGCACAAAATGTCGACCCACAAGAACTTTTTGATGGTTGCAGCTTTGATGTCCGGTATAGCCTTAGCTTCGACCCACTTCATGAAGTAATCTACACCACGACCACATATTTAAGATTTCCCGAGCTCGGGTAGGGTCCAACGATATCGACTCCCATCGATCAAATGGCCAAGTCGACGAGATGACATTCATGTCCTGCGCTTGTTGATGGGAGATATTATCGTGAATCGACAAGTGTTGCATTTTGGACAAGATCGCTCAGCATCTCGTTGCATCGACGGCCAAAAATACCCAAACTAACTTGCATTTTCGAGCTAACATTCTAGCCCCGCATTGGTTTCCACATGCTCCTCTCGTGAATTTCTTCCAAGAGATATTCACCTTCGGTTTCAGATACACATCTTAACCATGGACTTACAAAAGATTTCCGATAGAGGATGTCGTCGAAGAACGCATATCGAGTGGTGAGTCGAACTTTTCTAGATTGTACCTTATCGGTGGTAGTATTCCGTCTTTGAGGTATAGAGCGATCGAGTCCATCCACGTGCTTTCGCCGAGTAATCGGTGGGCCTCCGCCTCGATGTAACTCCTATCGGTCAAGAACTTCGACGTAACCTTCTTGCTTGACATGAAGTTTGATGCCAACTTGGAGAGCGATCGGCTCTCTTATTTCGACTTCGGGACTTGCTCAAAGCTGAATCGTCTTGAATTTTGGTATGAGGCTTTGGACAATCGCTAAGTAATTCTTCATGGTTTCTTCCTTAGCCTCATACTCCCTTTCACATGATTGACCACTAATCGTGAGTCAGTAAACCGACAAATCTTCGACACCCGACTTTAAAGCGAGCTTTAAACCAAGAATCATAGCCTCATACTCGGCTTCGTTGTTCGTTGCTTTAAAGTCGAATCGAAGGCGTAGGGAATTCCTCGCCTTCGGGCTTTACGAGAGAGAGCCCCGCTCCCGCCCTCCTTACTCGATGCTCCATCGACCTGAAGAGTCCATTTTCCTCCAGCTTTGCTTTTCCCGATCGAGTTGGACGGAGATCCCTTCACCAAAAAAATCGTCCAAGGCTGTGCTTTTATCGCAGATTCGAGGGCGAACTCGATGTAAATGATCGGGCCATTTCAATCACCCATTTTGCCAATCGACCGAGGTGTCGGGTTTTGCCAATATTTGCTTTAGTGGTTGGTCGGTGACTACCACAACGGGATGAGCTTGAAAATAGGGCCTCAACTTTCTTGAGGCATGAACAAGACATAATGCTAACTTCTCGGGGCGAGTATCGGACCTCGGGGCCATGCAAAGCCTTTGCCGACAAAGTAGATTGGCACTTGGCCATGTACCCTTCCCGAACCAGGACCGCACTCATCGCTTCCTCGCATACCGCTAAATAAACTAACAATCTTTCCCGCCTCAAGGTGAAGTTAAGGTAGGTAACTCGATAAATAAGTCTTCAATTCTTCAAAGGTCATCGACATTCATCATCCCAATGAAAAGGGTGGCCTTCCGGAGTATCTTGAAAAATGGTAGCACGCCAGGCCGATCTCGATAGAAATGCTGAGAGCTTCCATTCAAACCGTGAGCCTCTGCACTTCCTTTACATTTCGAGAAGTGCGGGCATATTCTTCAACGTGTCGATTTTATCCGGATTCGCCGAATCCCGCCCTTCAAATCATATAGCCCAAGAACTTACCCGACCTAACTCCAAAAGTGCACTTCTTCGGGTTTAATCTCATCTGCGTTTCTCTCAACACTTCGAAAACCTCTCGAGCATCGACCGGTATTGTCTCATGATCGACTCTTGATAAAGGTGTCGCCTACATAAACTTCCATACATCTACCAATTTGTCTTGCAAATATCTTATTGACTGCCCTCTGGTATGTTGCCCCAGCATTCTTTAATCCGAATGGCATGGTCACATAGCAGAAGGTGCCGAATTCTGTGATAAACGCTATTTTTTTCCGCATCTCGAGGATCCATTAAAATCTGATGGTATCCTTTATATGCATCTAAGAAACCATAAAACTTCAAAATCAATGGTTGAATCTACTAACCTGTCGATTTTGGGCAGTGGATACGAGTCTTTTGGGCACGCTTTGTTCAAATCAGTAAAGTCCACACACACGCGCCAACTACCGTCAGGCTTCTTGACTAAAACCGGGTTAGCTAGCTATTGCGGGTATAATACCTCTTTTACTATCTTGGTCGCTAAGTAGCTTGCCGACCTCTAACTCAATAGCTTTAAGTCGATCCGACGCAAAACTTCTCTTCTTCGTTTGATCGGCTTTGCAGCCTGGTCAATCTCGAGCTTATGAACCGCGATGTCGGTGGGCGGTCCCGGCATGTCGGTGGCTTTCCGAGCAAAGACGTCTCGAACTCGATTAAAAGCTCGACCAATATTTGTTTTTCTTTTCGGGATCCAAATCCCGACTTGCACACACCGATCGCCCTCTCCTTCCCGTAGTCGGACGTTTGATCGCTGCGTCACACGGAGACCCAACTCTTCTCTTCTTCTTCCTCCGGGATCAATTCCTCGACTAAGACTTGTTGAACCGCCATCTTCCCATTCATTACAACAGAGTTACAACTCCGAGCGACTTCAACGTCTCCTTTTACTTCGTGGGAACCGCTTCCTGGTAGGGAATTTCATGCTATTATGAAAAGTTGATATGATAGCACGCAAGTCGAAGAGCGCAGTCGTCTAGGATAACATTGTACGCAGAGAGGAGCCTTGACCACTACATAGCTTAATTCAAGTGTCCTTCCTTTCTCGCCATCCCCAGTCTGTCGTGAGTAACTTTATCGAGCCCGTGGGATGGATCGCTTGCCCCTGTGAATCCAAAGCGGAGACGCATTATGAGGCTAGATCCTTCTCTTTCAACTTCATCGCTTGAAAGGCCGAGTGATATATGATGTTCTCTGCAGACTCCGTTATCGATCTGAGACTCTCGATCACGCTGGCTCGACTAATAACCGCCTCAATAACTAACCTTCGCTATGACTCCTCGATTTGGGGATGTCATCTCGAGGTCAGATCCGACTTTCGCCGTGAATCTGAGCCGCTTGCGCTCTCTCGAGCTACTAGCGGCTCTTCACTGGTCTCGATCCTTATCACTCACTTATCCGGACCAAAGATCGTATTGACATAGTTTATGTGTCGATTATCTTCATATCTATCTCGACCAAAAGTCTCTCTGTTTTCCTTCTCGACCCGGGATCGATTCCTCCGAGGTGACCGATCCCTTCGTCTCTCTGGGCATCTCGACCTCGGTTCTGTCTTGATCGGAATTTTTCCTCTTAATTTCCCACGCCTCTGGGCCCATCATACCGAGATCTGTCAACAACTTCGTCTAGCTTTCCTTCCTGAATGCAGACGTCGATATCTCTCTTCAGGTCGATACAATCCTCTGTTGTATGGCCTATGTCTTCGTGAAAATCACAGTATTTTCTTGCATTCTTCTTTTCTCGAGGCTTCTTTAACGGTGGCGGTTTCCTCGCCAAGTTTTTTGAAAGCATAATCGACAACACCTCAGATCGAGGTCGATTGAGTGGGATAAAGTCCTTATCACGTGAGGGTCCCTTCTTGCCCCCACGGTCTGAGGTGGACGTGTCAATACGGTCCCAAACTGATGGCTTACTTTCGACATCCTGCCTCTTGGATCGATTCCTGCGGACCTCGGTGTCTTTCTTGGATTCGTCATCCGGATTGGTGTGTGCCGCCGCACCGCCTCTTCCCCGCGAGAATCTATCCACCACATTGACACATTCGCCCATGGTATGGGGAACGTCTCGCTCAACTTCATGTATAACGTAGTATTACGCGGCCCCTACGAACGATGTGATCGGAAGTCGGTCGTTTGCGTCCCTTGACTGCATGGCCTCGAGATTAAACCTCTTCAAATATTCCATTATCGTCTCATCTTTTTGTCGCCTCACGTTCGCGAGGTGCGTGGCACTCGGATGAAACTTTATTGACTATAAACGCATCTCGAACTTTCGGCGAGCATGGCAAAAGCGGAGATCGACCCTGGTCGTAGCTTCGTGAACCATTCTCTTGCTCAACCTACGAGTAGCGTCTCGAATGCCCGACAGCGCATTGCATCGGGTGCCCCATCCAAGCCTCATTTGAGATAGATACTGTGGAGATGGTCCTCCGGGTCGGTGGTGCCATCATAAGGTTCTATTTTCGGTATCTTAAACCCCTTGGGTTTAGAAAGCTCTCGATCTCCTTTATGAAGGAGACTCGAGCCACAACGAAACCTGGTTCTTTCCCAAAATTGCATTCAACTCTTCCTGGCACTATCATCATCCCTCTCGGTGTTTTTGGTGGATCTCACGTCTCTTCCTTTCCACCGAGCTAGATGATGCGTTTATTTCGATCCCCAGAGTCTGTTTTAAGCTTGTCCACTACGTCTTTCTCGGCCGCCTTCCGCCATAGCTTCTTTGCGGCGCGCGTCGCTGCGCCTTACAGAATCGCCTCGGCTATTATCTGGACATTACCTCCCAATTCGCCCCTGCTAATCGACCGCAAGCGCCCGATATTCAGGGTGAGAGCTTGCTTTACGGTTGGTGGGTTTCTGATAAGATTCAAAGTGGATCTTTTTCCCCTGTTGCTTCGTTGAGGGTCATCTTTGAATCGGATCCAAGGCTGGATCTTCTTCTCCTAGCACATTAGGATCGATCGGCTCGTTAATCTGGGAGCCTTGATCGATAGCTTTGGACGCAGTTTTGGATGCAGTTTTCTTGGGCGGCATCGTGTTCTTGCGTCTTCAATCAATAGAAGGCCCTCCTTCTAGCGCCAATGACGATGACAAATTATGTCACCTTAATGATTTGAGCCCTAATTTAATCTAGTGATGAACACACAAGAACCCTAATGCCAAAAAGGAATGAGGGGGTGGATTTTATGTATGCGGCTGAGTCCAAGACTGTATCTTAGATTGCCTACGTATCCTGTTATGTTCCAGGAATCAAGCCTTACGTAGTTCCTGGAATGGGGGTATTTATAATGACAATACTTGCCTAAACCCTAAGGTTAAGTCGGCTTGTGTTATTGTCATCTTTACCCTTAAATGGGCCTTAAACCCTTGCCCAAGCTATCGTGGGTGGGCACAGACGGTACCGGCGCAGACTCGTCCTCGGTGTCGACATCTTTGCCGACTTGCGGTGATCGACCCTAGACTCATTGTCTACTACATCGCTAGGTGGTGTGGACTCTATCATATGGACTTGTCATCTCACTTTGCTCGGTCGTCGGCGATCGTAACCTAGAGTCGACTAGATGGCCCTAGCCTCGATCCTGGGTCTCGACATAAGTATGTTGTAGCTTGTTCATAACGTGATGACCAACCGGTAGACGACACGTGGAGGGAGTGAAACCCTGTATCGTCAGATAGCAACTGGCCAAAAGAACAAAGAGAGAATGTTTATGGTCTCACCCTTCATATTGCATTGTCACGGTATTGCCAATGTCAGTAATCTTTCGATCCTCAAAAATTAAGAAATTATCTTTGTCTGCAATCTTTGGCATTATAAAACAAGTAATATTGGCATTTTGAAATAAAAAATGAAGGAAATAAAATACTAGTGTAATAAGCAGATATAACGAAAAGTAAAAAAGATTGAGCTCAAATCACTATCGAAGCATAACGAGAACTTACTGCTTGAAGTTTGGAACCGAAATCAGGGGTGAAGTCAGGCAAGATATCAACATGGGTTTTCAATATACAAATTTCAGGTCCATCCCGCAAAACATTAAAATAAAAAACAATCAGAACTCGTGTCATTTCGTATTAGTCCTTTTGTTTATAACTGAACTTTTAAAAGCTGTCGTTCAAATAAAACGAAGACAAGAAACGTAATATAGACACTATTATGGTTAAAACCAGGAGGGAAAAAACAACGAAAACATTGAAGATAAGAAGCATAAACATGGAATTGACAGAATCATTGAGGAATACCGCACATGTATAACGAGAAATGTTAGGGACTCTATTGTGATTATTCTTCTCATATGATTGAAAGGTTACTAGTATTTGACAAAAGAGATGCAAGCGTATGTTACCATACGAGCTTCAAGCAAAGAAACTTTAACTAGGCACATAGACCTTTTTTACCTTCTCTGAAATGTCTAGAAACTCAGCATCGAAGCACAAGTTAGTCTCTTTTTTAACCATTAACTCAAATAACTTCTTCTCGGTAAGTGGTAACGTTCTTCGCCAATTTTGCTCTCTCCCCATACGGAACCTGAAGCTGGACCTTAATATCTTTCACAGCGGAAGGGACTGCAACCTTCTGATTCTCTTCCAAGAACTGCCATACCATCTTCTCCGTCTCTTTTGAAATTCTTCCATTTTCATTCAAGATCCTGACCATTTCTGTCAACTTCACCATTGCATGTAAGGTGACTCCATTTTCTGCTAAATTCTCCCTTCCTCGATCCCTTCAAACATTAGGATAAATGTAGGTTTATTAGCACCGCAACAAAGAAAATAAAAAGCAATAAGAATGCAAAATAGATGAGAAAACTAAAAAGTGCGGTCAGTAAGAGAATGACAAACGAAGAACTGACCTTCTCCGGTGGCGAGTTGGTGTACCTAAACATAAAATCCGTTCAATTGACAGCGGTTGCAGATTAGATGAAAATTTAAGTTCATTAAACAGCGAAATTCTATCCGTGTTTGAAGACATTCTTCACAGAGGACCAAAACCAAAATTTGGGAATTATCGTTGTTTCGCTTCATTTTTCATTTCGATCTGCTCTGCTTCCTTTAATTTTTATTGTTAACAACATAAAATTGAAAGAGAACACAGAAGGAGAAGTGAGAGATATAGTCGGAAATATAGCGACGCGAGAGGAAAAAGTTTAATAAATTTCTAAACATACCTCTCCGGACTCCTGAGTCCCGACACGAAGAGTTTTCACCATTTCTATTTCTCTTCGCCTCTTCTTTTCCCTCAAAATTTCTCTTTCTCTGCCGGTGTTTTGGACAGAATGAAATCCGGCAGCCTCTCTTTCTGCATCGATTCCTCACTTAATCAGCTTCAAGCACCCATTGAGTCGAGGGCCTGAGTGCAGTAATCTAAGCCGACAGAGGAGTCGATACGTTAAATGAACCTAGAGCACCATGAGATTCAGAAAATCGAAGCCAGAGCACGATGAGATTGAGAAGACGAGAAAAATTACGATTCAGTAGGAGTGAGGAAGTTGTCGCCGTGGAGATTAGGTTTTTCTAGGATTTTGGATTTTTTATTTTTAGGTGGGAACGGATGAAATTTCAGCAGAATAGGCCGTGAAAATTTAGCGGGAATTGAAAATTTTATGGCGTGCAATAAATGCGTGTCCTAAAATTAATTAAATACATGGCGTGAATTTTTTCTACGCCCTTAACTTATAACATTCTAATAAAATTACGGCGCGCAAGCTAATGTATGCCGTAATTTGATAAAAATATGGCGTGTAAAAATGAACGCCAAAAATTGCGCGCTCTAAAATTGCTATTTTCTTGTAGTGTTTATTATAATCGGAATTCCGGTGAGCATGTTGTACGTACTCCACAAGTCTCAGTCCCTCATGAAATTGTCATCCAACCGAATACAACTTTCAGTGATCAAGTAATTGACTTGTCAAGTGAACGTGGCTACGACTGGGGATTTATTGCAAATATGATTAGTCAGCCATTGCACATACCTTACAGTGAACAACCTATGGCTAGAATGTGTGCATCTATGAATGAAGTTGGAACGTCTCGCAGAATTTAGATCGATTCACCCACACACCGTATAGGCAACAAACTAGTGGTAGGAGGCGTGAACCAGTGACTGAAGCTGGTACATGTTGGGATAATTTTGGTCAGACTAGTTTATGCAAACAGCGATGGAACAAGCCAGCAGTTTATGCAAACAGCGATGCAAGCACCGATGCAAACGGGCCTCAATATCGGGGGATCTTTCATGAGTTATTTGACAGCACCTTTGCACCAGAACCCTGACACTGGTCACACATTTAGTATGGCAAGTATTAATCGCCATAGAGGTGCTCATTTCGGGTCTGGAATGGACCCGTCCAAAATTCCTCCATGTCCACGTGCTGGGACGTTTCAGACCGATAATCTAGATGTATTGTTTATTGGTAAAAAGTATAGAGACAAGGAGGATATGAAGGATGAAATGAGTTACCACGCATTGAAACATGACTACATGTGGAAACTAGTTAGGTCTGACAAGGAAAAGTTAAAATTACGATGTTATACTTCAGAACGATGCGAATGGAAGGTTGTCGGTAGGAAGGTTGTTGATTCGGATGTGGACGCAAGGGACGGACAACGTTGCATGAACTTTGTGATAACCGCGTACAATGAAACCCACACTTGTGGATTGGACCAATTGACTGACAATCATAGACAAGCCAAGCCGGACCTATAGGTCGTTTTCGTGAGGATAGCCTCATAAAACTCGGGAGCGGTTTCACGACAAAAGTTTTACAAGCGGAGGTCGAAAAAGCATTCAACATAGACCTTAATTATCAAAGTGCCTATCAATGTAGACAGAAAGCCTTGAAATTGATCGGCGGAAACGTAGAAATGTCGTATTCTAAATTACACGCCTACTTTTACATGTTGACGGTAGAAAATTTTGGAACCATCACAGACATTGTTCCTGATGCGCTTGGCAGGTTCAAGTATTGTGTCATGGCTTTGGGTTCTAGTATCGAGGGGTTTAAGTATTGTCGGCCTATCTTAGTTGTGGACGGTACACATTTGAAAACAAAATGCGAGGGGACATTGTTAGTAGCAGTCGGTGTAGACGCGGGCGACCATATCTTTCCGTTAGCTTTTGCCGTGACCGACGGAGAGAGCCTTGATGCGTGGACGTATTTCATGGAAAACGTGAAGTCGATAATCGGGGAACGTAGTGACTTGGTTTTCATATCAGACAGAGGGCCGCATCATTGGAGCCGTTAGAAATGTATTTCCAGACGCTTACCATGGTTACTGCTACCACCACATCGTTATGAACCTCAATAAAAAATTCGGGAGCACGGGATATTGCCCGTACACTTTCTGGGAAGCCGTTTATTGATCGGGGTCAATCAGGTTATAATATACTTGACCACCATAAACCAATACTAGCAAGAGGACTAGGCCCATCGTAGTATAGGTATAGTGAATCAAGGTCGATCCCACAGGGAACCAATTGTGGGCCATCTTATATACAAACAATTAATTAAACATGTCAAGGACATAGAGGCGGTCTACGACCAACATAAGACAAGAAAGGTAAAGACACGACTCGACACAACGTAATTAACCTCCCCAATTATAGTCTTTATCGTTTGGACCTAGATAATTTATATAATAAATCGAACTTATTAAGCGTCAATCCGTTTGTATCTATCTTAAATTGGCTACGGAGTCATCCTCTTAAACTTGACTTAGCACCCGTTAGGTCGCTAGATCATCGTGATATTGTTACGTGACTTCGCGCTTTTAGTGCCTCCATCTCATATAACTCACACGCTATTTACGACTCCAAGGATGCCGATATTAACCGTACACCTCGCTCAGCAACATTCCTATGGTTAGGCGTACTTCCTAAACGATTACTCAAGCTCTCGTCCAACTAGCAATTACCAAGTTATAGTCTCATGCTAATCTACGACGTATGTATAATTAGGTGCTAGCAATCCCCAAATATAAACCTACCTAGATAACGCTGAACGTCCGTGAAGAGCAATTCATAAGCCTACCTAAGAGTTTTATATTGGTATTTCCTTTTTACACATTTTAATTAAACTAAGCGAGTAACGTAGCCATAGCCATACCTACCGAGATAATAAATTCTATTAAGTTAACCTAACCATAAAGACGTGGCTATTTAACGGATGAAAACAGGGCTCGGTCGACCGAATAGCTGGGCTCGGTCGACCGAATGGTCTTTTTCCCCCAGATTACATCCCTGAACGTATCTCTCAGCGTTTCATCATACACAACGGATTAAACAGTAATTCGTAAAGCATTCATATAAACTAACATAGATACACATTAATTAAACAATGCAGATTCATGGATAGAAACTAAGTAGATGACGTAGGTTGTGGGATCCTCATAGACAAGGTATCGCCACCTTCCCAACGTCATAGCCTAGATCTACATCATCTAGCTATGATTAACTAACTCAAACGATAAAGCACAATTGGGAAATTAATTACTGAAAATAAAAAGACAGAAAATAAAGGCTTACATATTGCGTAAAATTTAAATTGCTTGGAAACCCTCAAATTATTCTACATTGTATCAAAGTGATATTATGAATTGTAAGATTGAAGAAAGAATGAAGGATGATGGGATTATTTACAATTTCGTAGTAGGCTACGCTTATATAGGAGTTTCGCCGACTTATGAAGGATCTAGAAGGTAAATACGAAAAAATCCGATAAGTGACCGAGATGACACACTCGGTCAACCAAGCTCCTCACTCGGTCGATCAAGCTATAAAGCTCGGCCTCGATCGAACCTAACTTTTCACATGTTAATCGCTTTTTCTCGCCTATCTTGCTCCCCACCGCATGCTTGCGTGTTGATCTCGATTTCTCTTTCATTTAATGCTTCGATTTTCTTCCTCTATTATCTTAAGACCATTGATTGAATGACATTAATCCTCTCGATTTGTCGTGATCTACAAAATAAACATTTATAGCACAATAAATCGGCCTTTTAATAATAAAAACAGTTAAATACCCAATATCATATTAATAATCACTTAACATTAAATAATAAATATAAACGAGTGATTCAATATGAAATATACATTATTAATCTCGATTTAAGGATAATGTTGATGACATTTATGGGTATAATTTGACCGTCATCAACTACCCCCCACTTAGACTTTGATCGTCCCGAAGAAAGCATTAATAAGTCATTCCCAAGACAACATTTTCTATGGTCAAATCATACTTACACAAGAAACTCAAGTCAACCCATACTAGTCATGCTCATAAGATATCCATTATTCACTACTTACTATGAATCGAAGTGATGTGTGCATGTGCATTTAGTTTTATATACTCGTGGCAAGATTAGAGTTTATGCTAACTTCATAATCTCAACCTACCAACCTCAAAGATTCATACTTTCTTATGCCTCGAAATGGTTAGAGCACTAGAGCAATAAGCAAGAGCGTATCTATAGGGTTTTGGACTGGAGACCGAGTACTACTCAAAGCCTCTTAAAGAGTTGAATATTCTTTTCATATCTTCATATTTTTCAAATACTATCAATCTCAAGGATGAAAACTTTTAGAGTATCCCCTATCTTAGATCATGTATAGCATCGAATATTACCACAAGCGGGGCTACTTTGGTAATGTTACTACAAGCCCAAAGGTGTCAACATTTTGCTAAAACACAGCACGTCTCAAGCTTATTACTCTGCTTTAATGGCTAAAAGATAAGAATGCATCAGCCAATAAGTATCGACACTAAGTCTACATAACCAATCATCTATGCAATGTACACATAATTTCTTCAGTTATTATGATAAGCGCGGTATACTCGATTCACATATTGAGTAATTGAATAATAAATAACTACTTGCAAAAACGGGCATGAATATCCTTAAATTTACTTAACATAAGTATAAAATGATCACGTACTCATGAAACTTGGTTTATTTCCTATCAATTCTTAGCTAGGAACTCACAATTCTAAGGGTACGAGATAAATAATATGGTATGTATTCAATTTTTCAATTTTTCAATTTTTCTACCGTTTCATTCAAATTTCAATCATAACATAGCTAAGTCTCCTACCCCCCCACTTAAACATGGCATTGTCCACAATGACAAAAATATATGAGAATTTAAGAAAAAGACTTAGCTCTGGAAACGGCTCTCAAGTAAAGGAACAATATCGGAGTAAATGTCAAAGACGTTGTGGAGAAGCAAGTGAAAACATGTATAAGGCACAAACTCCACTTAAACCGTCAAATACCATGTCTATGGAAGTTATAAAATAATGTGGCAGTAATGAGGTATAAATACCTAAAAACATTTTAAGCCACTTTATTTTATACAACCAAAGACAAGAAAAATACTAAATAGAAAGAAAAATAAACAAGCAACTAAAGATGGTGGTCTTCATCTAAAACCGGGTGGACAAGACAAAGATCAAAAAGCATAACCCCATGTGGAAAACACGAGGTGGACTCGGCTCACTATGTATTGATCCAAAGATAAAAGAGAAACTTGGTAAGGTATAACAGATTGACTGCGACCTATTGGCTAGATAAAATCAAATACTTAACGCAGAATTTTCTCGCTTGCATTGGATATCAACAACTTAGGGAGATGTAGCTACTCCTCGAAATTACTAATAACCCAATGTATCACGTAAAAGTCATAACCATCATCAACAAGGTCGGATCGGTGTGATAGTTCAGAACGAAACTTATCATCTAGAAATGCCGGATTAGACGGAAAAAAATGTGAAATTTAAAACTTCCGGTAGAAATATAAGTTGTACGTTGATCGAACCAAAAACCTTTAAAATCTAGCTAGGGTCAGAGCTACACTTCCCCCAACTAGGATCATGAAAATAAAAAATCAATAAAACATAGCAATATTTCAAATTCATAACACAAAGGTATTTTGTAAACAAAATGGAGGTTGAGAGTATGATGGGTTTAGAAAAAGATACACATAAGGATGGGAAGAAAAGATAAAGGGTGGGTAAGAAATTGTGTTTTTGGGATTGAGAATTGTTTAAAGGAATGGGATTGGGTGGGAGAGTGAAACGGATGGAAAGAAAGAGAGGCGATGAAAGAATGGTTTGAAATGTGAAATGTTAAGGTGATTGGTGAGAGGATCGAAAAGTTTGAAGGTGAAAAAGTGTAAAGGGAAAGATAAGGATAATTGCAGAATGAATTGCACATCACTTTGGATTTTCACTTAGATCACCTTTCTAAAAGGTTTTAGAAGTTGACCAAAATTGTTCTTGTTCACACCAATCATTCTCTGTTACATTCAGTAATTCTCAAGCTCTCTTAATGCTTCCATCTTAAGGTTGATTGCTAAATTTCCTTTTCTTTAGCAATTTCTTGACTCTCCCACGGAACTCTATTTCACGTGCCTATATTGAGTAAAAAGTTTTGCACATCCTTAGCCCAATGGCCATCGGAACACGGCAAAATAAAAACCTCAACATATGTCACGTTACTTTTATTTGACTCAAAACCTGAAATCCTAAAAAGAAATCCTAAGGGTTTTAAAGAAGTAGTTCTGAGTTTAAAGTCCTCAGCTCGACTTTCCAAAAAGTATCCTTGTCAGTTATCATTCTTGGATCGCCAGATATTGACCCCTCGAGCACTATATGAGGTGGGCTCGTCGCTTTTGCGGACTAATACCCTTCCCTTGGTTGTAAGACCTAGGAAACGACATTTATCCATACCATTTATCCAAAGCTTTACTCTCGGCTCGTTTTAGGAATTAGTGAATTCTAAGAAACTCGGTTAAAATTACGGTTACTAATTACGTTTTGGCCTTGACAATAAGAAACAATGAATCAAAGCACTCCGAATAAGGTCGGTTATGTAGCAAGCCTCACGCCGCCTTATTCGTTGTAACATATGTGATGATTCAGGCCAATCCGTCAAGATTAAGCCCCGCTTAGCCCGAAGGCTTATCGGCTATGCTAAGTCTTGTCGTCTAATCGCCAGTAACGCACATCACACGTGGAGGGAGTCGATTGAGCCGAAGCTCGGTTGAACTCGCCCAGCCATGGTTAGACCATTTCCGAACCCATGTACTACGATTCTGCGATTTCTAAATTGTCACCCAAAGCGTAATCTCGTTTTCATTTAAAGTGGGTTTACCGAGAAGCCATCACCATAAAACTCAACGAAAGCAGAAGATTGTGTTCTCTCAAAACTCAACGTCTTCTTTAGATTGTGAATGCTTAAACTACACAATTTGTTGCTCCCATGGCCAGTAGAAACAATCTCATGCATAGGACAAAGAGATTTTAACAGAACTACGAGGAACTCTTTATTCAATGCTTCCTTTCAACGACTACATGTTTCCCTACACCCTCTAGATGAGACAGATTTGGGGCGTAACCTTCCACACTAATAGAATTAATCTTACAAACCACTCCGGCCAAGATTCATACTAAGGTTCATGTATAAAGCTAACTTATGCTCAATAAAAAACCAAAATGTAGTAAAACATAAGCAAAAAAGGGTAGTACCTTGCCTTCAACATTGTACCACGAAGAATTTAAGCCTTAAAATATATATTTTTTTTCGGAGCCATCTTGGTGCTTTAAAGGTATTGCTTCCATCGCTTTTCCCATCGTAGAGTAGTAATTCCGCATGTTGTCGGGTTATGTTTCTCGCCACTTGAAAAATTATCGACTTAGATTATTGCTTCCTGGTTTTTGCAAATGTAAGAAAAACAAAATGGATCGTAGGATCGATTTTAACATGGTCTCCCATGTCGCTATCGACTTACAGATTAAACATACGGGATAAACAGAAACGCCGAAATTCGCACTCGAAAAACACAAATCGAAACCGTAAACGTAATGTAACAAGAACAAAACAAAAATAAACTCTCGGTCGACCGAATGAGGTCTCTCGGTCGATCGAATAAATTTTTTCTATATATTTTTTTTTATTTTTTTATTTTAAGAACTGGAATTTTCGACAGAGCGCATAAACAGTAGGACTCAAAACGTAAAACTCGACTCTAAAACAGTAAAACTTGACATGAATAAGAAAATTATTTATATATAAAATTGACCGTTGGTTCCCGCAACGGGCGCCAAAAACTTGATCGGGTCAATCAGTTATAATATACTTGACCACCATAGACCAATACTAGCAAGAGGACTAGGCCCATCGTAGTATAGCTATAGTGAATCAAGGTCGATCCCACAGGAACCAATTGTGGGCCATCTTATATACAAACAATTAATTAAACATGTCAAGGACATAGAGGCGGTCTACTTACCAACATAAGACAAGAAAGGTAAAGACACGACTCGACACAACGTAATTAACCTCCCCAATTATAGTCTTTATCGCTTGGACCTAGATAATTTATATAATAAATCGAACTTATTAATCACAATCCGCTTGTATCTATCTTAAATTGGCTACGGGAGTCATCCTCTTAAAATTGACTTAGCACCCGTTAGGTCGCTAGATCACCGTGATATTGTTACGTGACTTTCGCTTTTAAAGTGCCTCCATCTCATATAACTCACACGCTTATGACTCCAAGGATGCCGATATTAACCGCACACCTCGCCTAAGCAACATTCCTATGGTTAGGCGCATTTCCTAAACGATTACTCAAGCTCTCGCCCAACTAGCAATTACCAAGTTATAGTCTCATGCTAATCTACGACGTATGTATAATTAGGTGCTAGCAATCCCCAAATATAAACCTACCTAGATAATTTGAACGTCCGTGAAGAGCAATTCATAAGCCTACCTAAGAGTTTTATATTGGTATTTCCTTTTACACATTTTAATTAAACTAAGCGAGTAACGAGCCATAGCCATACCTACCGAGATAATAAATTCTATTAAGTTAACCTAACCATAAAGACGTGGCTATTTAACGGATGAAAACAGGCTCGGTCGACCGAATAGTCGGGCTCGGTCGATCGAATGGTCTTTTTCCCCGATTACATCCCCGAACGTATCTCTCAAATGCTTCATCATACACAATGGATTAAACAAGAATTGTAAAGCATTCATATAAACTAACATAGATACACATTAATTAAACAATGCAGATTCATGGATAGAAACTAAGTAGATGACGAGGTTGTGGGATCCTCATAGACAAGGTATCGCCACCTTCCCAACGCCATAGCCTAGATCTACATCATCTAGCTATGATTAACTAACTCAAACGATAAAGCACAATTGGGAAATTAATTCATCAAAATAAAAAGACAGTAAAAATAAAGGCTTACATATTGCAGCCCTTAAATTGTGAAAACCTCAAATTATTCTACATTGTATCAAAGTGATATTATGAATTGTAAGATTGAAGAAAGAATGAAGGATGATGGGATTATTTACAATTTCAGTAATCGCGCTTATATAGGAGTTTCACGACTTATGAAGGATCTAGAAGGTAAATACGAAAAAATCCGATAAGTGACCGAGATGACACACTCGGTCAACCAAGCTCCTCACTCGGTCGATCGAAGCTATAGGCTCGGTCGAATCGAACCTAACTTTTCACATGTTAATCGCTTTTTCTCGCCTATCTTGCTCCCCACCGCATGCTTGCGTGTTGATCGATTTCTCTTTCATTTAATGCTTCGATTTTCTTCCTCTATTATCTTAAGACCATTGATTGAATGACATTAATCCTCTCGATTTGTCGTGATCTACAAAATAAACATTTATAGCACAATAAATCGCCTTTTAATAATAAAAACAGTTAAATACCCAATATCATATTAATAATCACTTAACATTAAATAATAAATATAAACGAGTGATTCAATATGAAATATACATTATTAATCTCGATTTAAGGATAATGTTGATGACATTTACGGGTATAATTTGACCGTCATCACTTATACATTTTCAGAAACGCGATTCAAAATCTTATTTCGTAAGATAATAGAGATGGATAGAGACCCAACCAAACCGGGCCGCGTTACCTACTGGAGATTGGAATCGACAAATAGGCACGATCACAATTTCCGAGTACACGTTATGCAATAATGACAAGCAACCATGCTGAAAGCTTTAACAACGTCATCATCGGGGATGTGCGTAAGATGAGTATCGTTAATCTCTTTGACCACATCGGGAGTGTTCCAAAGATTGGCATTGTGAGAGGAGAGAACTTGCGGACTCGTGTCGCACCGTGTTAGCCCTCGAACTCAAGAGTTCTTGAATGGTGTTTCGCGTGCGTGAAGGAGTTTCACACGCTCGCCAGATCGACCGGGACCGATTTCAAGTTGGGGACGCCGATACTAGTGAGAAAATAAATATGCTTACGAAGGAATGTTATTATGGCGCTTTGGGGACTCCAGTTACCTTGCGTACATGCTTGCGCCGCTATAAGTCACCGCAGCGAGAGAGTGCGTACACTTATTGTTCTCATTACTACAAAGCAAAGATGTTTCCAATGTATATATGAAGGACGCGTTTTCCTGCTCCAATGAGGATGATTGGATTCTTCCCGAATGGATTAGAACTAAACCTTCCTCAATCCGCTACTGAGCCTAGGGTTGGGGGAAGGAGGAGAAACATGTAGCACGGAGCTAGGCGGGGCCGACCCAGACCTCGAGGATTCTTCTCAAGGTGAGCCTCCCGGTGCTAGGACTAGTAGGATGCCTAATGAGAGGACAAACCTGTGTTCCGGTAGAATCGCCGAATCGCGGTAACCCGGACCCGTATGAATAGATGTCCGACTCTGCGCTTGTTCCTAATTGAATAAATCTCTACTTCAAGACGTGTTGATGTTAATTTTGTAAGCCATCATGATTGTAATAGATATATTTATTATTCCGCTGGGTTGAATGTTATATCACATTGATTTCCAAAGAATGACCAACAGGCAGTCGAAATAGATACTTGTTACACTAAACGACTTAATTTATGGAAGATGATATAGTCATCCTCATTGTAGCTTTCAAATTCTCTCATGTAATCATGCCCACCAAACTTGAACCCATCATGGGAGAAACGTAGTTTTAGAGAAAATCTGATTTCTTGATTCTACCCGAGCATAATAATATAATATGACTATGTGCAATAAAAAGTCCAATGAATCCGCCTCATCCAAATTGGGAGACACTTATCCAAGAGCATTCCACTTCTTGATTTGGAGTTTCCTGCTTTCGTTCTTTGCAAATGAATGTGATAGTCCTCTCTACTAGAGATGGAAGAACCACCTCATGTGATTGTCAAGACAAGAAAGCACACAACAAAAATCACCAACTTTAACAAAGTCTTTTGTTTTAACATAGTATAATTATATAGCAGTAGAACTGTAGAAACCCAGAGATGAAATCATAAAGAAAAATCCATTATCTTTAATTACGAGGAGAAAGAAAAATAATGTGATCATGGAGTCTAGAGACTAAAAAGAGAAACTGAAATCATAAAACAACATATGCAACTTCAACAAAGTCTACAACTTTCGTCATTGTTAAAAGCGTCCAACATTTGCATGTGAAAAATAAACCTTAACAATCATCTTGATTAAAAGTTTCGTAGGTGATAACGTCATCATGACCGTATGTCACATCATCTTCATCATATTCCGCACCCGCGCACTCTCACACACATAGTCGTGATGAGATACGGAAAATATATATCCATCACTGCGTTGTTCTTTGCTATCTATCGAATCTCGCTGAGAATATACTCCGACGCCAAAGTATGATGTAATAGATGCGCACGCAAGTGCATACAAATAAAATGTCGGTGCGGTGTAGTTCACCGTGCATACATATTGGTGGCAAGGAACATAATCAAGAAATGAAGGAATGGACCGCACCAGACCGGGTGAATGGCGGGTACGCCACACGCTCCCAAAGATGCGCCTCCCAAACAAAACAGCCATGTCACGTCTGTAGTAATTCATTAACATCCGGAAATAGAAAGAAATCCAAACCCTGAGGATATTCTGGAATGGCATACTCGTTGTTGATCCATGTTTTATTCAAAACGACAGGAACGCCTCACACTCTGACGCACCGTTCATTGAGCTCTATCATAGCTACACAAGCGTAGAATTCACGCACAATAGACCGATTCACGTGATGACAAAGATAATGGCCTTTGGGGACACCATGCCAACTGCTATCTCGGAACAAGTTCCCTATCAAACTAGGAAGACTCTCCATGTTCAATCGCCTCTCTCGCAACGCATGTGTCTTGCCATCCAGCTAGTGACGATTTCACGCCTCTCTCTCTTCGCTGTGAAACGGCTTATGAGAGATTGCTCTTCCAACGACAAATCAATTTCGTCATTGGAAATGAACACAGGAGCATGTGGGTTAGCCATTGAAAGGAAAACTAGAAGAGATTATATGAGTAAAATAAACGAGAAATGAGAGGGATGAATGGTTGTTAAAGGATTTGTCACTTTATAGATTTTTTTCCAAAAGAAACATTGATTGAGAAGGTCGGTGGGAATTATGACTTGTGCATATTTGGACGGTCATAACTCACCACCATTTGATGTGTGGGGCCCCATGACGATTCAACAGGAACATTGATTGATTGAAAGTATAGAAACCGTCCGAATTCACTCACTTACCAATATTTTGGACGGAACCCGTCTAAATTTGGACGGATTTCGTCCAAATTTTGGACGGTCATAACTCGCCACCATTTGACGTGTGGGGCCCGTCTATAGTGACACTGTACCTATGTGTCCTGCCTAAATGCAATAATCACAACCACTTGAAGTGTGGGACCCGCCGATAGTGACCACACATGTTATATAGGTAGGACACATAGGTACAGTGTCATGTCTTGTCTTCAGACTGGACAACATGGCTAGTCATAAGAAGCATTAATTGGATTTCATCTAAATTAGGAGGGATTCCGTATAGATTTAGACGGTTCCGTCTAAATGGAAACCTTTCTGTCCAAAATTTGGACGGATTCCTTCATTTTTTGGTCAGTAAGTGAATTCGGACGGATTTCGTACCTTGAATCAATCAATGTTCTTGTTGAATTCTGTAGATATTACTTTATCCTTTGACATTGACTAATCAGACCTAATCAAACTAATCAAATAAGACCTAATCAAACTAATCAAACAATGGCATTCAACAAAAAGATTGGTCAAGACAAGAACTCATACAACAAAAATCACCAACTTTAACAAAGTCTTTTATTTTAACACAATAGAACTATATAGCAGTAGTACTGTAGAAGCCCAGAGATGAAATCATAAAGCAAAATCCATTATATTTAATTATGAGGAGAAACAAAATAGGATGGATTCCGTCCAAATTTAGACGGGAATAGTGGTTATGTCTTCACATTGACTACACTTTGATTTCACTTTTTTCAAAAATATATCAATCAATGTTCTTGTTTAATTTTGCAGATATTACCTCACGTCTATAGTAACACTGTATTGCATATATATGGCCTGCCTAAATTTATAACTCACAACCACTTAAAGTGTGGGACCCGCCGATAGTGACCACACATGACATATAGGTAGGACACATAGGTACAGAGTCAAGTCTTGTCTTCAGACTGGAGAACATGGCTAGTTTTGTTTTGACATTAATTGGATTCCGTCTAAATTAGGAGGGATTCCGTCTAAATTTAGACGGATCCGTCTAATTGGATCCATCCTTGTTTGGACATGAGTGAATTCGGACGGTTTCTGTACTTTCAATCAATCGATGTTCTTATTGGAAACGGAGTCCGCCCAAAATTTGATGGATTATTGGCGCGATATTACTTTATGCTTTGACATTGACTACACCTTCATTATTGGCAAATGTTGGACTAAATCATCCAAAAATCAACAGAACATTGATAGATTGACAAGACTGACAATGACCTCTTACATCGATAAATCTATATATACTATGAATTTTACACTACCCATGCATAACCCTAACTTTTACTCTGCCTTAGCCACAATGTCTGAATCGGATTCCCCTCCTTCTAACATTCAGATTTTTAATCCCGAAAATGAAATTCTCCCGGAATGGCATCCTCATCGGCCTGTGAGACAACACCGGATACCTCACGGTCTACGACGAGGATACATCGCTAAATCGGTTCACAATGCACCATGAGCGCCGCAATTGGATCTGGCACTTTCAAGATGTAAGTGTTGTAGGAGAGAGGAGAATTGAATGGGAGAGTCTACCTACCAGGATGAAGAGTCTCTTACGCAGAATTTCATCGGAGCGCCACGCAACTAGTCCCACACCGACCTCGACTATGAATCGATCAATTGTTCGTGAATTCTACACACTTGTCAGGTCAAAAATTAATGCGTCGGATGATATAATACCAAAGATCGTGGTGTACAAATTACGTGCGTAGATGTTTGCTTTACTCCGGATTGGATCAATCGCTACTATAGTGTATCTGGAGTCGAAGCATACAATCACTTATATTTTACCAATTCAAACATTCAGGCATTCCAACGTCTGATTGAAAGACGTCAATTTCCTAACGAATGGATGCTTGTTATTTTCGAATGGATTGCTAGTAGCGTGTATGGTACCGTACACACTGTTAAGGGTGATTTTATACGATTTATAACATTATATTTTATAATGATTTCCTCCATATTCGTATTATTTGCATAGAAATTAAGGGTTTAATCGAATTATTGAGCAAATGAGTTTTAAAAGTCTTTAAGTGTAAACTTGAGCTAATTTCGTGATTTTATTGGTAATTATCTATGGTTTTACACTTTGCGTGTTTTTGTGGTTTTGAAGGTGCATAAACATGTCATAAAAGGAGTTTGAATGGAAAAGGAAGATGCAAGTTGAGGATTGGAATGAAGAATTGCATGCAAGATCGATCAACGAGCGCTTGCCATCCGTCTCACTGGATCAAGCGCCCGTAAGCACGTAACTAGCATCCGTGGTGGACGGGTATTTGGAAAGTCGAATCAAGCGCCCGTAAGAGAAGATTCAGATCAGAGTTCTATGAAAATTGCTGGACGAAGCGCCCAATTTAAAAAGGACGGGCGCCTCGATCGCGACTCGCCCGATTCGAAGTTTGTATGGAAGAGTGGACGGGCGTCCAGTAGCCGACTTAGCTAAACTGACTTGAAAATTTATATATAGGCGGCAGTTTCTCAACCCTAAAGAGACGAATTACACAATACTCGAAACCCTAGTCCTAGGGGCGGCTTAGGTTGCGGTTTTTACCAGTTTTCATCAACTTTTATGTTCTTAAATTCTTAGATTAGATTAGCTACTTTTTATGTATTTTTATACAATTCAAAGCTTCAAGAGGATGCTAAGAGGCTAAACCTCCATTGAACGAGCGTTGTGAAGCCGTACGATCAACAATTCAGTTTCTTTTCGTGATTATTTTGTGAGTATCTATTACGAGTTGTTTCTTTTATCATGCTTTATGTTGTTTATTGCAAATCTATATCGAAAGATGTTTGCTTTGTTGATCGTTTATTTGATGAAAATCATGTTAGACTTTAGATCACCATGATAAAGAATAGATATTTGATCTAAGTAACGAAAGTTATTAGGTTAGATTTCTAGGTTGTAAACATTTAAAGTTTACACCTTTGGTTAGAAAAGCGTTAATCTTTAGATCGAAAGATAGAGATTAATAGACTAACTTGCCTAAGAAATTAGGGTTCATACCTTTGATCGTGAATCACAACTTGATTAGTAATCACTAAATAATCTGAATTGAAATTGAATGTTGATAGGATAGGTGGATCAATTGCTTGTTCGCTCAGAACTTATTGATTTAAAACCCTTGAATTTGAATTGTTTAGCTTAGTTAGTCTTTTATTGCATATTAGGTTTAGTTTAGTTTAAATTGGTTCAAACTATCTTTCCTGGCTTTAGGTCATTGATCTTCCGTCAGCTTTACGTTATTGTTATCTTTCTTGTGAATTATTTATCATGCTTTGATATGTTTAGTTTAGTAATCGTGACAAAGTTAGGTTAGAATAAAGACTAGAGTTAACAACCTCCGATTCCCCGTAAGATCGACCGGTATCAACCTCTTTACTACGATCCTTGCACTTGAGGTATATCGGATTATAAATTTATTACTTGTTAATAAAATCGCGTGACAAGTTTTGGCGCGCCGTTGCCGGGAACCGGACGGTTGCTTTAGTTTTTATTTTCCTTGTTTTTTTAGTTAGTTGTAGCTTAGGTTATTGTGGTTTTCGTAGTTTTTCTTTTATAGTTCTCCAACTCTTAGGATTAGACTTTCTTTCTATCTCGCTTTCGCCTTCTGCTTTTTCCCATTTTTTTTTCTCCCCGTTTTTTCTCTGCTCTCGCTTCGCTTTTTCGCTTCCAAACGGGCGCCTAGAAATGCTGGACGCCCGCCTGTTTCTAAATTTCTCAACTCAATCGCTTTTAACTTGTCGGACGAAGCGCTCATCCAATTTGGACGTCCGCCCGCTTCTTCATTGATCGGACGAGCGCTTGGACTTCCGCACGCCCGCCTAGTTCATTTTTAGGCGCACGCCCGCCAAGTTTTTCGACGTCCGCCTGCCTCTCTGCCTTAACTAATTTTATTTCTTTTTCTTTTCTTAGGCTTTAATTGTTAGTTTAGGTTTTTATATTCTTCGCTTTTAGGCTTCAACCACCTGATTTTGGTTCGGTTTATGCAAACTCAAGTCAAAAGGACCATTATCGTATACCGACTTAGAGCGACCATAGTCCGCCAAACAGCGGAAAATCCATTCTCGCGCTCCTTTCAAGAAGCCGATCAAGATTTAGAGGATCGCTTAGCCGAAGAATTCGAAAACTTCATAATCATGGTCAAGATAGACGACGCTATGACTACGCCATGCCAAAAGTCAAAGTCAACCCGGCTATTGTTATCCCAAAACCATAATCGCACGGACCTTCGAGCTAAAGCCGACTCATTCGGATGATGCAAAGATGCATCTATTTTCCATGGTTATCACCGAAAACCCCATACCCACTACATACATTCTTAGAGATATGCGGTACTACACGCATCCAAGCGAGT
This sequence comes from Gentiana macrophylla, assembly GCA_026214975.1. Lineage (NCBI taxonomy): Eukaryota > Viridiplantae > Streptophyta > Magnoliopsida > Gentianales > Gentianaceae > Gentiana > Gentiana macrophylla. The sequence continues at coordinate 46,165,507 of CM047810.1, read as the reverse complement.
AAGTGAGGATGCTATAAAACTCAAACTCGCTCCCATTTTTCTAAAGGAGAAGCTAAAGAGTGGTATACTTCTCTCCCGCCGAATCTATTACCACTGGGCTGAACTTGAAAAGAATTTTTAAGTCAATATTTCCCACCTTCAAAGACAAATTTCAAGTTGTTTAAACGACATATTCACTTTCTATTCGTAAAGAGAATGAATCCTTTTCGAGTGTTGGAAAAGATTCAAGTCTCGCTTAGAAAGGGTCCTCACCATGGCTTGCCATTGCAAAGGCAAGTCAACACTTTTTTAGTGGATTGACCGAGCTTACAAAAGGCATGATCAATAGTTCATCTGGTGGGCATTTTTGAAGAAAACGCTGATGAGGGGTGGGCACTGCTCAAGACATTGCCAAATACAACTACGCCCTCTTATCAAGCCATTCAAGCACCTCCTCCTCCTAAGGTTGAGGAAGTCAACATGCAAAGTTTGATCGCCATGCCGCAGGCTGCATGGCAACTTCTCAAGTTTCAAATCAAATGAATCAAGCTTATTCTTTTCCACGTAACCCTCGTGTTCTATATTGTGAGAGTCGTTGTCGACCGCCACATGATTGGCCAGTGTCAATTCAATCCTCCTGCACCTTATCAAGTGAATGTTGTTCATGATCATGGACAGTATAATCAAGTCACATGTCAAAATTGTGACGAGGTGGGGCACACATCTAGATTCTGTCCTATGAACGGACAGAATGCTGAGGTAAATGCATTCTATGGCCAGAACAATCAAAGGTTCAATCAGTTTTCTGGCCAGAATAATCTCCAAAACCAAGGGTTTAATCAACCTTCAAGTTTCAATCCAAACTCTAATTTCAATCAGAATTAAAACTTCAATAGAAACCCTGGTTTTCCTCAGAACCAGAATTCCAATTCTAATCAAAGGTTCAATCAGAATTGGCCCGCCAATTCTAATCCTGCTGTTCAAAGTCGGCCCAGCCAGCCCTATTCTCAAAATTTCCAAAACTCTCAAGGCCCCTCCCAATCTAACAATCTTGAAGCTAAATTGGAGGAGCAAAATAAAAGTATCCAACTCCTGATGACTACAAATAAGAATCTTGAGAGACAAATTGGGCAACTGGCTGAGCAGTTAGCTTCAAGACCCCAGTGGCAACCGCCCGCCACCGAGAAGAATCCAAGTGGCGTCAAGTTGCTCAAACCGACTTGAACAATGGCCAATGTAATCGACTGCACTCATCAATTCCATACGGCAGAGAGGAGGCCAAAGGCAATGAATTTAAGAAGCGGTACTGTTAGTGGTCCTTCCCACCAGTGGAAACCACTAGCCCCTCCCCGCCATTGATAAGGTAGAGGGGAAGCCGAGCACCTACACTCCCTTGGCCGAAAGAGAATACTCTGGTGGCTGATCCTCCGAGAGGTGAAAAATGGAAGTCCTCAGTGGTCGAACCCCCGAGGACTAAGAATCATGGAAGTCGAGGTCGACCCTCGACTAATAAAAAGATTGAAAAAGTCTGTAAGGTGGAATGATCTCGGAAGACAAAGTCACGATTGCATCTTCAAGAAAATTTTTTCGAGAATGATCTCAAAAGCTTCCATTTCCACCAAGAAAGAGCAACATCCCCTTGAGTGAAGATAAGAAGTATGAAAAGGTGTGAATCTTTTGAAAATACTCTGTGAATCTTCCATTATCCGAGGTTTTGGTTGAGATGCCTAAGTATACAAAATTTATCAAGGATGTTGTTTCTTCAAAAAGGAAGTTGTCGATATGGAGAGGTGATTGGTGAGGATTGTTCAATGATCAATTATGAAAACCAACCAACCAAGAGAGGCAACCCTAGAAAGTTTGTGAAGCTTAAAGTGTTAATGGGAGGCCTAGTCTTCCCTAACTCTTTGTGTGACCTGGGTGCATCTATAAGCCTCATGCCATTGTCTCAGGTGCAAACAAATTGGTTTAATTGATCTTCTAGAACCCACTACCATGAATTTGCAATTACCGATAGATCTTCTAAGAAAGCAAAGGGAATCTTGAAAGACGTACTAGTTCAAATCGATAGATTTACCTTTCCCGTCGACTGGTACGTCCTGGACATTGAAAAAGATGAAAATGTCCCCTTGATTCTTGAAAGACCCTTTTTGTCTACAGCTAGAGCCCTCATTGACTGCGATGGTGGGCGAGTGACGATACGTGTTGGTGATCAAGAGGTAAGCTATAATGTCTCCAAATCTATTCAAATACCCTCTGGTCCTCCAACCGGTTTTTCCATTGAGGATAAGTCTGATGACTTCGATGATTTCATGGAAAAGCAAGTCATGGTCATGGTAAATCGAATATGAGCGATCGTTGATAATTTGAATAATCATGGTGTGGTAAGTCTCAGAGCGCTTAGAAGTCGAATTTAAGGATGAGTTGTTGGAAGGTGAAGCTTTGGCAATGGGATCGCCAAGAAACTCAACGATGTTGAGTTGAAAGGTGGAGAGATCAAATCTAGTTTAAAGACCCCAGATTTGGTGTTGAAGCCGCTGCTCAAACATCTTAAGTATGTGTTTTTAAGAGAAGATGACAAGCTTCCTTTAATTATATCTCGCCAAGTCGTCTCATTTAGAGGAAATGAAATTAATCAACGCCTTGAGGAAAAATGAAAAAGCCTTTTGGTGGCAAGGCAGAGATATCGAGGATATCTCCCGACATCCAGTATGCATAAGATCAAGACTAATGAGGGTGCGAAATGTCGACATACCCCAGAGGAGGCTCAACCTCATATGCAAGAGGTGGTTAAGAAAGAAATCATCAAACTTCCGGATACATGGAATCATTTATGCCATCGCCGATAGTGAATGGGTTTCACCGACTGTAGTTCCCAAGAAAGGTGGAATTACGATTGAGAAGAATGAGAAGGAGAGGAAATAGCATTGAGACTTGTCACCGGGTTACAGAGTCCGCATTGATTACGTAAAGCTCAATGAAGTAACCATGAAAGATCACTTTCCCTTCCATTCATTGACCGGATGCTCGAACGCCTGGGCAGGCACGATTCTACGATCGCTTCTGGATTGATATTCGTGGATACTTTCAAATACCCATTGATCCAAATTGACCAAGAAAAGACCACTTTTACCGCTTATGGTACATTCGCCACAAAGCGAATGCCATTTTTGGTCTCGTGAATGCCCCACCTACTTTTCAAAGATGTATGCTGGCTATCTTTGACGGGCTAGTAGAAAAGTGTATGGAAATCTTTATGGACGATTTTTCGGTCTTTGGTCAGTCTTTTGATGATTGTCTTGACAACCTTGATCAGGTCTTATCCAGGTGTGTGGAAAAGAACTTAGTGCTCAATTGGGAGAAATGCCATTTCATGGTTGATGAGGGAATAGTTCTTGGCCACAAAATCTCCGCCAAAGGTATAGAAGTTGACAGGGCAAAAGTAGAAGCTATCGGGAAGATGAGTTATCCCAAGAATGTGCGTGAAGTGAGAGGCTTTCTTGGACATGTCGGTTTCTACAGAAGATTCATTCAAGACTTCTCCAAGATAGCCAAGCCCCTGTCTACTTTACTTAAGGAAGACGTTGAGTTCAATTTTGATGAGGACTGCAAGCAAGCGTTTGAGGAGCTTAAGAACCGTTTAATCTCTGCTCCAATTCTTATATCGCCTGACTGGAATCTACTTTTGAGCTTATGTGCGACGCATCAAACTATGCAGTTGGTACTGTTCTAGGACAAAGAATCGAAGGGAAATTCCAGCCAATCTATTACGCCAGTCACACATTGAATCCCTCTCAAGTTAACTATACTACTACTGAAAAGGAATTATTGGCCGTAGTTTTTGCTATGGACAAGTTTCGTAGTTACTTGTTAGGAGCTCAAGTGATTGTGTGGACTGATCACGCCGCTTTTATGTATCTCGATGACTAAGAAAGAGGCCAAACCGCGCCATCGCGCTGGATATTGACCCTACAAGAGTTTGACGTTCAAATTAAAGACAAAAAGGGCAGTGAAAACGTAGTGGCTGATCACGTTTCAAGAATGCTAAGTGAGGAAAAGGATGATCCAGATGATATAGATCTTTACTTTCCTCTAGAGAATATCATGCTTATCGACGGTTGTCCTCCTGATGTTCCATGGTATTCTTCCATTGTCAATTACCTTCATTCCCGATATCTCGATCCAGAATTGTCCTATCAGGAGAAGAAAAAGTTCCTCTCTGATTTGAAATCTTTTGTTTGGGATGAACCTTATCTTTTAAGATCTTTAAAGATGGTCTCGCTTAGAAGATGTGTTCCGTAACCGAGCAACGCGATATCATTGAGCAAAGGCCACGTGGACCCACCTGAGGTCACTTTGGTCCGTGGAAAACCGCTGCTAAGATCTTCCAATCCGGTTTCTATTGGCCCACGATCTTTAAGGACACGTAGCTTTTTCAGAAGCTTGTGATAGATGCCAAAGAACCGGTACTCGACAAGGCGCTTTGACATGCCTTTGAAACCCATCCTAGAATGCGAGGTCTTTGATGTATGGGGTATCGATTTTATGGGACCATTCCCATCATCTTGTGGTAACAAATACATCTTAGTCTGCGTGGATTACGTGGTCGAAATGGGTAGAGGCTCAAGCCACTCCTCACAATGATCATAAGACGGTCATGAAATTCTTAAAGAAGAACATCTTTGTGAGATTTGGATGTCCACGTGCCTTGATCTGATGAAGGAACGATTTTTGCAACCGACCTCAGAGAAAGTTCTTGAAAAGTATGGTGTTCACTATAAGACAGCACACCATATCACCCGATGACTAGTGGTCGTTGAAAGGAGCAACCAAAGTATTAAGAAAATCCTCGGAAAAACGGTCAACGCCATAGAAAGACTCGAGTTTGAAATTGGATGATGTACTATGGGCATACAGAACCGCCTATAAGACTCCTATGGGTACATCTCCATATCAAATGGTTTATGGTAAGCCATGTCATCCGCCAATGAGTTAGAAGATAGAGCTTATTGGGCTACAAAGTTTCTAAACTTTGATTCCCAATCTTGTGGTAAGCATCGATCGCAGCAGCTTGCATGAATTAGATTTAATTCTGACTCCAAAGCTTACGTAAAGCGCCAGATCAAGAAAGATAAGATGAAACTCCTCCATGACGCCAAGATTAAGAAGAGAGAATTTCAAGTCGGGAACAAGTTCTTCAGATAATTCCTGTGCTACACCAGAACTCTGGAAAGTTAAGCACACACGATGGTCCGGTCCTTTTGAGATTCTCCAAATTATTCCCGGAGGCGCTTTAGAACTATGAGGTTATGGTGACCAACCGCTTTGAGTAAATGGTCAAAGGTGTAAGCACTACATTGGTGAACCCAAGGAAAACCTTTGATAGTTCGCTTCCTCGATATCCTCGGGTGTGGTACTAAAGAAGTCGAAGAATTTAACGAAGTTTTCACCCGACTTGTTTTCGTGAGGATGACGGTAGTGGTCGATCCAAGAAGTTCTAGCAGTAGTTGGGATATGGAAGAGTTTGAGAGGAGCGTAAGTCAAACGTCATCGTAATAATCGGAAGAAGAAGAAGTTCCACCACGGGGCGGTTTAAACGTATTTGGAAAGCTATCAAAGATTTTACCCCATGTGTTAAGTGTCGCTTTCGCAAATTAACCATCGACCCAAGCCTAGACGAGGTAGTGGTACGCGTAAAAGTTAAATGGCCCGATCCAGCCGAGCTAAAAGAGTGTCGAGCTAACGACATTAACTAAAAAGCGCCACCTGTGAGGCATCCTAGATATCCGCTTCGCTTTGGTTACTTTCGATTTTGTTCTTTTCTTTGATTTATTTGTTTCGCTTAAGTCTAATTAGGTAATTGTTGACTCGCTTTGTCGGTTGGTTCAATTTCACTTTATCCTTCTCTTTATCTTTATTTTGCCATGTTATATTCCCCTATGTTCCCCGAGATGTTGCCATGTTTGTTCAAGTGTGCAGGTATATTGTTAGCGGTATTGTCGATCTCGCTTTTACATCGTATGGTTACAAGTTCTAATTGTCACTACGTAGGCTCCGGCCTGACCAACGATTCGAGTATCGATTGAAATCAGCTAAGTCCTTTATCTTTTCTTTAATTCTGCACAACATGAGGACATGTTGATCTTTAAGTGTGGGGGAGGGAATGATTTGATATGTATCTATAAATTTGCTTAATTCGTTATGTTTCTATGCAAAATGAGCTAAAAATGAGCTAGAATTTTCAAAAAATTTCGACATTTTTGTTTTTGTTTTGTCCCGAGTAGGCAATTCAATTCAATATTCGTTACTTTTATAGTCATCCAAGCTATATATCATATGTTTGATAAGTTAGTTGTTTCACCTGAGATCTATTTTTCACGAGCCATAGTGAATGATGAGCTAATTTATAAAGTTATACCCCTTCTTGACGAGTGATTTCTGATTTTCTTATAAGTCATGTGTTTATTGCTACGTATATATCTTGAGATTTATGATAGTTTGTATTTAGATCCGGAGTATGATATACTGTGAATATCTAAGGTTTGAATGTGATAAGTAACACGTAACTTATTGTCAAATGGAAAAAGTTGGAAAAATGAAGAATTATTGGGTGTGTCGGAAGCTGGTCGATGATTTGAGTGCGATAGGGTATACCACGATGTCCTATACCACTATGATGACCAAAGCTCACGAAAGTCGTAAAAGTCGCCTTATGATTTGAGTAAGGTAGGCATATCACGAATGTCCTATTCGCTATGACATGGCAAAATGTACATTCATTTCGATTAATGCTTAAAAGTGAAAATAGTTAAATCAACTTATATAAGAATTGGTATGAAATGGATATAAGGCTAAGTTATCGCTCTATCTTATCCCCAAAGAGAAACCGATAGATATGTTGTGTGGATTATCTCTCCGAGTATCTCGTAAAGGCCCGAGATATATTCGATCATCCTTTTCGGGATATTTTACGTTTGTAGAGTACATCTTATGAGTATCATTTATTGATAGTCTATGAGGGGGTATTAGCTAGTTTTGCTTTGAGTTTCTCAAGCTTGGATTTAGTGGAAGTTTTCTATGGCTATGCACACACCGGGGTGAACCTCTAAGTTATTGCATATGTGTTATATGTGCTTAGATGTCTATCTTTTCTCGAGCCTTTATCTTGTCTTGTTTTGCTCGGGACGAGCAAAAGCTAAGTGTGGGGGAGTTGTTAAGGGTGATTTTATACGATTTATAACGTTATATTTTATAATGATTTCCTCCATATTCGTATTATTTGCATAGAAATTAAGGGTTTAATCGAATTATTGAGCAAATGAGTTTTAAAAGTCTTTAAGTGTAAACTTGAGCTAATTTCATGATTTTATTGGTAATTATCTATGGTTTTACACTTTGCGTGTTTTTGTGGTTTTGAAGGTGCATAAACATGTCATAAAAGGAGTTTGAATGGAAAAGGAAGATGCAAATTGAGGATTGGAATGAAGAATTGCATGCAAGACTCGATCGAACGAAGCGCTTGCCATCCGTCTCACTGGATCAAGCGCCGTAAGCACGTAACTAGCGCCCGTGGTGGACGGGCGTTGGAAAGTTCGAATCAAGCGCCCGTAAGAGAAGATTCAGATCAGAGTTCTATGAAAATTGCTGGACGAAAGGCCCAATTTAAAGAAGGACAAAGGCCGATCATGACTCGCCCGATTCAAGTTTGTATGGAAGAGTGGACGGGCGCCCAAAGAGCCGACTTAGCTAAACCGACTTGAAAATCTATATATAGGCGGCTTTCTCAACCCTAAAGAGATTTAATTACACAATACTCAAACCCTAGTCCTGGGGCGGCTTAGGTCATGTTTTTACCGCCATCAACTTTTATGTTCTTAAATTCTTAGATTAGATTAGCTACTTTTTATGTCTTTTTATACAATTCAAGCTTCAAGAGGATGCTAAGAGGCTAAACCTCTATTGAACGAAAGCTGCCAGAAGCCGTCCGATCAACAATTCAGTTTCTTTTCGTGATTATTTTGTGAGTATCTATTACGAGTTGTTTCTTTTATCATGCTTTATGTTGTTTATTGCAAATCTATATCGAAAGATGTTTGCTTTGTTGATCGCTTATTTGATGAAAATCATGTTAGACTTTAGATCACCATGATAAAGAATAGATATTTGATCTAAGTAACGAAAGTTATTAGGTTAGATTTTAGGTTAGAAACGTTTAAAGTTTACACCTTTGGTTAGAAAAGCGTTAATCTTTAGATCGAAAGATAGAGATTAATAGACTAACTTGCCTAAGAAATTAGGGTTCATACCTTTGATCGTGTGAATCACAACTTGATTAGTAATCACTAAATAATCTGAATTGAAATTGAATGTTGATAGGATAGGTGGATCAATTGCTTGTTCGCTCAGAATTTATTGATTTAAAACCCCTTGAATTTGAATTGTTTAGCTTAGTTAGTATTTTATTGCATATTAGGTTTAGTTTAGTTTAAATTGGTTCGAAACTATCTTTCTTGGCTTTAGTTTAGTAATCGTGACATAGTTAGGTTAGAATAAAGACTAGAGTTAACAACCTCCGATTTCCCGTAAGATCGACCCGGTATCAACCTCTTTACTACGATCCTTGCACTTGAGGTATATCGGATTATAAATTTATTACTTGTTAATAAAATCAGTGACACACACTGTTCAACCGAGCAATGAGCTGCAATCGTTTGTGTGCGCAGTTTTGAAACGTGAAGTTGATTTTGGACGTGACATCGTTGATAGGATTGGTAAAATATCCCTTATCATAATTGGTGATGGTTATCTCTATTATCCATTTAGTATCACGGCTCTCGCAAGAGATTTTCACGTACCAGAGTATGACAATGATGACATTGATCAGGAAACCTCCCCTATCATCTTTTGTGACCACCCTTGGTTTGTTTAGGAGCCAACATTTCAACTTGGCTTAGGCTAATGGATAATATGTTTCCTTTCATTAAGAAGATGTTTTATTAAAACAAAATAAATTAATGCTTTGTCGCTAGTCCAGAGTGGTGGTGTCCTCGATCACACGTGAGGAGAAGGAGGATGTACTTCACCATTAATACACTTCCTGTATTAAAGTTGCATATTTTTGTTGTATGATTTCTTGGTTATTGTTTCTTTCTTCTAACAATTGTAATGGATGATCTTCGACGAGCAATCAGACTTGTTTTTTAACTTATGCATTCGGACTAGATTTTTTTTTATTTTGAGGTGAAACACATTGGCTCTTTTAATATAGTTAATGATAATGATAATGATAATTGTTTGTTTTTACTGCTTACTTCGAACAAAACATAATTGTCAGTTGATCGATAAATATGTATATACGAAAAAACCGAATTCTTCGAACTTTGGATGGTCATAACTCACCACCACTTAAACAACAGGAATAAAAATTGATATTATAAAAAGCTAACAAAATTTATAATATAAATATTACAACGCCATAAGTTGAGATAAAACAAACAAAATGTCAAGTGACTATACACCAACAAGTGCTTATACATTCACCATAAATACATAAATATCTAAAGATCTATGTACTGATGAAACAACTGCACACACATTTTATGTCTTAACAACAACATATTATCAGGTGTGATCAATGAAAAATTTTCTTTGTGCAACAAATGCTCGATGAACTTGACATGTTGTATACCCCACAAATACCCCTCGCATGTAATGTAAATTTTGATTAATCAAATGATAAGAAAATAATGTATACAATATATTATTATAAATAGTTTGAAATTTATAACACTTACGGGATTGGCATTTGTGGTAATGATTTAGCCGCCAACGCTTTGACCACAACAGAGGCTTTCACTGGATCAAGCATTTGTGGGAGGTTACGTAGACGAGCATCCATCTCAAACACTCTCCTCAACGAAACACCGAATGCTCTTATATAATCCTTCACATATTCCTCTCCTTATAGTTATCCCCGATCGCACAATCATACACTCTAATCTTCCAAATGGGAATAGACACTTCGACAAAGAGCCCAAAGCTGACTGTGATATATAGCCCAGGGCATGTACACCACTGTGTTTTCATTCCATTACTTGACGATCAATCAAATGATTTGGAATAAGCGCTTTGTCTCAAGCGCCGTTCCTCGATCTATATGACCTCGACCGCAAAACGAGGATAATTCAGAGAAGGCGATGGCCGATGCGGTTCAAAGCATTCGATATACTTCCATTTGGCGTCGATAAGGTCCAGAACCCATCGATATCATCAGACGATGCAAAAAGAAGTTAGATATAATGAAATCGATATATGAAAATTTCGATATATGAAAATGTAAGTCACAAGAATATACCTCTCGGTCTAACTCTCGATACTTCCCATGGAGACGCTCAACCACGCCTTGCCCGTCCGATCTCCCATTGGTTCTCCAAATGCGAGGCCCGTGGGAATCTCTATTGGGGTGGATCTTCTTGTTCGTATCAGAGATAAATTGGTCTTCCAACTCATGCGGAAATTTTATCAACGCCGTCCATCTACTAGCACGGAAGATCGACAACGCGCGACCCATCACGAAATATCGTGGTTGGTTAATAGTCCGACGGGTTGTCAATCTTCCGTCGCCTGCATAATCCACCTTTCGTTTCCCCAATTGAATATCGCTTGGACCAAAGAAGCCTAAACAATATTCAATACATTATCGAAGTTGAGGGTTTTTCACAATGTAATTTCTAGTTTCAAAACTAAAAATCTACAAACTTACTAGAATCGATCCGAGGCTCCTCAACCGATTCCCCGAATGGTGTCAGAGTGCCCTTGTCGTAGGCTCGGAGTGTCTATACCAAATATAATCGAGATAATCAATTAACGACAGCAATAAAATTAGATTTTTAATGTTAATAATACAAAAATCAATATACATTAACTCTCTATAAACAATATGGAATTCGAGTTAGATAGTTTTTCACAATGTAATTTCTAGTTCAAAATTAAATATCTACAAACTTACTAAAATCTATCTCAGGCTCCACAACCGATTCCTGAATGGTGCCAATAGTGGCCCTTGTCGTAGGCTCGGAAGTGCCTATACCAAATATAATCGAGATAATCAATTAACGACAGCAATAAAATTAGATTTTGAATGTTAATAATACACAAATCAATATACATTAACTCTCTATAAACATATATGGGAATCGAGTTAGATAGTTTCACAATGTAATTTCTAGTTTAAAAATTAAATATCTACAAACTTACTAAAATCGATCCCACGCTCCACAACCGGTTCCAGAATGGTGTCAGTAGCGGACTTTGTCGTAGGCTCAGGAGTGTCTATACCAAATATAAGATAATCAATTAACGACAGCAATAAAATTAGATAGTTTTTCACAATGTAATTTCTAGGTTCAAAATGAAAAATCAAATAACTTACTAAATGTAGCGGCCTGATCGGGTGTCAGAATGCCCCTCGCCATACCCTCGGGAGTATCTATACCAAATATAATCGAGATCATCAATTAACGATAACAAACAATAAAATACCTATGTTAATAATACAAATTACCTATTAGCTCGTCAGGGTCGAAGTGTTATGAGGCTGGATCTGGGTGACTGATTACCACCCTATTAATAATTCGTAATCGTGTGTTAACAATATAAATACGGGTCACAAATTCAGATGTGCAAGATAATTCATACTGTCTACCGCTCATAGCTCCACCCATTTGACAAATTTTGAATGTCGATCTTTAAAAATGCCAAATCACTTTAACTTCACTAACCCACGATCGTTTCACTTAATCGAGCCTTCAAAGCTCCTAGCTCGGAGTTAGTCTTTTGAAGCTCGGTATTTGCATTTCTTAACTCGGAGTTGGTTTTTTCCAACTCGCCGCAACACTCAACTCCGAAAGTTAGTTTTATCCACTCTTGTTGGATGATTTGAGTAATTATCGCCTCGCTTCTTCACCGCACATTTAGTGGATATAGTGTCATCGCTGGCGCGTGTTCATGGAGGTAGACGATAATCAGACGCCGATCGTTTACGCCGAGCGCCCTCTTCATCAATTTCAGGACGCCATGTTCTATGCGCTGACCAAAGGCACGGACGTTGTGTTTCCGACGGGAGGGACGGTGGTGTGTTTCGACGGGAGGGACGGTAATTGACGAGTACACCAGAACATATGCCGCCGGCAACCCTAGTGAAATTACGTAATCCCTATCTTCGGGTTCTCAAACATCACCGGGCATTCCGTCCCCGAATACATGAAAAAACACGATTTTAGATACAATATATTTAAAATGTGGATTGATAAAATGAAAATACGATACTTACCGATACAAAGAACCGTGGGGATGCCGATCACCGAATACACCCCACTGCTCGAGAACTTCCACCTCAAAGATGGTAAGACGATCGTTTCATGTCCTCTCTCACAATTGAGAATTTCCTTCAGAGCGATGGTCGGAATGGCATGAAAAGCCCACACATGTAAGGCATATAGACAACCGGATATCGCTGGTCGATGTGCCTTCTCATCACTTTTTGGCTCAAGTAACCGTAGGTGTTGTACTTGTTTACGCCTGGGCCCACATGAAGTTGTTAAACATATATCGCCCCACGGATAAGTTCTAACCCGCTCTAGGTCCTCGACGATATAAAATATATGATTCGGTATTACAGCCCCGGTCTTGTCCGATTAATAACCCATAAATAACATACACTAAAACCATCCGATATACGGTTTCAAAGTGTCGCATTGCCTTGTCCTCATCGGGCCGCTAAGATTTTTGCCATAGTCACGCCCCCGCGCACCTTCTTAGGTCACAAGGCTCCTCAAAACACCTTGATATTGGCTGAATCAAGGTTTTCATCTCCAAATCTATACCCCATTGTCATTGCAAACTCTCTTTGCCGAATCGCACTCTATTCTCGCCAATCTTAAATGAAGTTCATCGTCATGGTCGGGATAAACCATTTGGAAATACAAGATTGCTATTAGCCGCTCTTTGAACGCCTGGTTATCACGATACCAAGTAATAAATTGACCAAACACCGATTCTTCCAATCTAGTTAACAAGGTATGATCATCGCCGCCAGATACGCGCACCAACTCGGATTGTAGTTTTTCATAGATTCTTCTTTCCGAATGGTACCTCAATTTAGTATCAAACACCTTATCACGTGGATGAATATATTCTCCGTGTGTCCCAAATGATTATTTAATTGCAAAAATATATTGCAAATATATATATATATATATTATAAATACAAATGATTATTTAATTGCAAAAATATATTGCAAATATATATATATATATATATATATATATATATATATATATATATATATATATTGTATGTATATAAATTTGAAAAACAATTTAGAAATTTACACACCACACAAACATGCATACACACACACACACACACACACACACACACACACACACATATATATATATATATATATATATATATATATATATATATATATATATATATATGTATGTGTATTTTTTATGTGTGATTAAAAGATTTTATATTTTCCTTAAATAGTTGTTAAAATGATTTCATATTTTTTTGACAAAAGACAAGGGTAATATATGTATAGTATAGTATAGTATAGTGTATATATATATATAAAGTAAATAAGATTGTTTTTTAAAAATAGTAAATAGGATTTGTATTTATTCAATTTATATACATATATCTGTATGAAGTAAATAATTGCTTATAATAAATAGTAAATATGATTTGTATGTGTGAGTATATATATATATATATATATATATATATATATATATATATATATATATATACATATATACACACACACACACATATAAATAAATAAAATATATATATATATACACACACACACATAAATAAATAAATATAATATATATATATATATATATATATATATATATATATATATATATATATATATATATATATATATATATATATATATAACCGAAATGTCTTATCATCTTTTTTTTTTGTTTTTGAACATTGTTTTGTTTTGTGTGTGTTGTTTGTAACGTTAGAGGGGTAAGAGAAGAAGAGAGTAGTGTTTTTACCAACGCCACAGAGTACTTGATGATGACGGGAGAACGGATGCCGGACGGAGCCGCGTAATGTAACTTATATTTTCAATCTAAGGGTGCCTCACTTCCGGCCGAGGATTTACCAGCACTGGAGACAGAAAAGATGCTCGCTGAGCAGACTCTAATGAAATTTTCTACGAGCTACCTACCAGAGCCCCAATACAAAGCCTGGAGATTAGGCATGACACATACAATGGATCAAAAGGAATCGAAAACACCCTAGAAAAGCATGCATTCTAAGAACCTCATCAAAGCCGAGGCGCTGCTCATGGAATTCAATTGAGATATTCATTCATGTGTTTTCAAACGACATTAATTTGTCGTTTGTTTCAATTTTTTAAATCACATTCTTGTTACCGATAATTTCAAGGGCGTTTATACTCCCTATGATCATTCCTACTCATTGTCAAATTTAAATAATTAGCAATACTACTATCATAGAATCTAACATTATACTATCAAAAATTACACTAGAATATCAAATATAAAATTATAACACTATCATACATATTCTTACACTATCATAAATTACTTCTAAATGCCCCATCATACATTTAATCATACCATACATGAATTGAATTCAAACCCAACAAAAATAACACACTATTGAACATGAAACATTACGATCTCTAAATAATACATGAATATTCAAATTTTACATGAACATCAATCCATACATAAACCCTAAGCTATTAATTACATATTATTAATTTTCATACATATCCATTCGAATTATAAGATTCATACATATCATTTCGATTTCTAAAATCACTTCATCATACATACATATAATCATACAATATATGAATTTGAATCTAAACCCTAAACCCTATAACACCGTTGAATCCCAATCGAACAAATAACATGATATTCATGGTGACATAAACCGTAAAAATCCTGTCATAATCAAATAACAAAATTTAATAGGATTAATTCGAATCAAATAACAAAATCAAATAGGATATGAATTCAAATCGTATGTATGATTACCCAACAAAATCAAATAACAATAAACAAAAAACGAAATGAAAAACGGAATTGGAAAAGATCAGTAAAAATAAAAATAAAAACCATAAACACTCACATTAGTGCTTTGACTCGAGAAGACGAAGGATTAGCCATTGTAATCGCCCAAATTTGCTCGAGAAATAGAAGGATTGAAATGTCGTAAATCGCCCAAATATGGTCGCTTTTCGCGCTTTTTTGAGGTTTTGCTTGAAACGGCCGTGAAAACGGGAAGAAGGATTGATAATGGTTTGAAATTGGACGCTTCGTCCCAATTGATGAATCCGCCCATATTTGGACGGTGCGCCCTCGCTTGGACGGAGAGGTTATATGGAACCGCCCAATTTGACGGTTTTAGTTTTTGACAAAATGGACGTAAACCGCCCAAATGTTGATGCACCGCCCAAAATGGACGGTATTCGCCCCAAGATGGACGGTGCATCCAAAATTCGGACGGTTTACGCCCATTTTGTCCATTCAATATATTTGGACGCAATGAATCCAAATTTGGAGGTTTTGATCAGATTTGGACGGTTTCTCCAAATTTGACGGTGAACTCGAAAAAAATGTCATAATCTGGCATAACTCGAAAATAAACGCCGTATGCTAATGCGTACCGATTTTCCAATTTCTCTACATCTTGCAATCTCTCATTATATAAACTCCAAATCATGTAACTTTCGTTATATTGCAGTTATCATAGTACTAATAGTATGAATGATCCCTCATCTTTTTTTTTTTTTTTTTTCAAGAATGATCCACATCTTTACCCAAAAGTTATGACTTAGCCTTCTTATTTTGTTTAGGTTTGACCAGTCCATCATTTTTTTTTTTTTTTTTTTTGCAACTTTGGTCCATTTAAATCACGACTCAAAAAAAAAATCACGACTCTATATGTGCATCACAGTAAAATCGACCATATGAAAGTCGAATATATGAAGCAAGATACAACCCTGTGAAAGTCAAATCATGATCGACGGTGCAGGAAGTCGCATGTTGCCCCACACATTCGATTTTCACACGGTCGATTCTCGCTAAAATAATGTGATGATCAACACGTGTGGACAAAGAGATCACCATGATGCGAATAGCAAATTCCAAATAGCTTACATGACTTATGGATCAAGTTGTTTCAAGTAGTCTATACAAGAGTTTATGGTATCCAATCGTTATATCAATAATTGTACCAAGTGAATAAATAAATACGATGCAAACAACTCATCCATACAAACTGCTACTTCATGTAAAAAAGAAAAGTAAAAAATAGTTGCATCATATGTCCATAGCAACCTCGGTACAACAGTTGTACCGTAAAATCTCAACAGTTTACAACGAGCAGACTATCATTTATCGACATGCATAGCTTTGACACCATCTTGAATCTTGAAATCCTTAACAGCCTGCTCAAAAGTGCCTCGAACATGCTGGCAGATAAGCGTAAGATGTTGACATGAATCTTTCAATACTTTACTTGCAGGATCACCTGTAAAATAAAGAAACATGAAGGACTAAAAGCGTAATTATCAAAGGTACAACTAGAAATTCAGAAGAAATACCTGTCGCCTGGACTCGAATATTCACACGGGCATCAGAGGGATGTGGGATGCTATAGCCACAAAACGAAACTCTTGGACTGCAAGATTGTGTCACAAATGTAGGTCATCAAGTCTACTACTATATAGATGTGATTGCTTATCCCCAGAAGAAAAAAAAGTATATATCCCCAGACAAAGATAACAGCACACTTACTCTTGATTAAGCACGAATCTAAGGGAATTTGCTAGCGTATGATTTTCGTTGGTAAACGAAAACGTTGACTGTGATGCGTCCTGGTATGATCCATGCTCCATTTTACTGCAGGTATTAAAAGTAAATGAACATGAGAAAGATCTAGATACGAAAAGGACGTCTTTAGTAACACCATAGCAACTCTAATGGTGCGGGCACTGGTATCTATTGATTGAGGTGTGGGTTCGGAAATGAATTTTTTTGGGATTACCTCGAGGAGTATACATTTATTTGGCTTATTGTTACTAGTTGGAATAAGAGCCATTGCCCAACATTGTTTTACATTACTACTTATCTACAAACCGCCGATTTTCAATAAACTCTCTATAAAATTTGGTTGAAGTGAAAAAAAGATTATTTGCTACCACAAAACTATGCTATGCCCCTGAATTGAATTTGAATCAAGTAAAGTCAGGACCATAAAATGATATGGTCCTGTCTCTCTTAACAAATCACCCACCAAACAGCTACCGCAGCGATTTTTATAGACATGGACTTTCCAATGAGAATTCTTAGGATTTCCCTCATGTCTTCAGCATATTCTTACACCCCACAAGAATCTGCCCATCAAAGTTACTACTGTAATGAAGAACCTAAGTCTAACAAGAGTGAGTGCACGTGCAGTGTCTCATGGATTCTCCGGTAAAATTGCATCTCATTTCAAACTTAATGCCAAGTACCAATCAATTTTTTTTTTTTACAGAAAGTAACCAAAAGTAAAGAGCACGGGACAAAAGGAAGCTAGATGAAAGATATGATTTTGTCAAGGGTTTAGAGCCTCTACGGTAATAGTATGAGCTAGCATCCATGAAACAGCAGCATAACTAAGTAAAAGAACAGAGTATGCAAGAGAAACACCTTTACCAAATCAAAATATACATGGCTCAAATTATATACAACATAACACTCGTTAGTGT